>JAJOZX010000645.1:50000-67500 GCA_023014485.1 Bathynomus jamesi | reverse complement strand
CACGAAAACATTGTGCGATACTTTGGTAAATAGTGATACAATATACCAATAAGAAGTCTCTTCTTTGCGAAAGTGGAAAGTATTTATAGAAGGTTGGCAAGACGCGCCTACGATAACGTCTTTCAAATCTTTCAAATGTCTAGGATAAAAAGCGTCAGGGCCTGGAGCCTTGCTAACTTTTAGCCTATCGATATAATGCGCAATCTCACCCTCGTAAACAGTTATTTCATCTAAAATAGTCTCGCTACTAAATGGAACGATATCGTCCACGTCGGGGACATTATTTACGTCTTCTACGTCTTCTACGGTAAAAACTCTCGCAAAAAGTTATTGAAAATACCCGCCATCGCCTGAGCGTCAGAAGCCAAAGCGCCATTAACATCCACTAGAGGGCCTATGTTATCTTTTATCGGCTTACGATTATTAACGTATTTAAACTTTTTTGGATTATGTTTACTATCCGCAGCTATAAGTATCTCTAAATTACGCTTGGCATTCCTAACTGATCTTTTAACCTGACGTCTAAGCTCGATATATCTATTAAAGTTAGCTGCCGTGCCATTGCTCTTATTAAGTCTATACGCTTTGTTACGCTCGTTTATGAACTCGCCTATTTCCCTAGTCCACCACTTGGGCCTAACATGATTTCTAGCGCGCTTGGGCCTACGAGGAATGAACTCCCTTTCAATATTCCTAAAACTTTCTTTAAACACCACCCAATGCAAATTTGTGTCATTACCCACAAATAAGTTATCCCAGTAGACTACTCTCATCCTATCCACAAAACTATCAAAATTAGCCCTACGAAAATCAGGGACTTCTATTACGTTACCATCCTTAGTGTTGTCTATCAATAACTTAAACCTAAGAATTTGATGATCACTACATCCTAAACTCTCGCCTACTTCTAAACTATCGACTATATTTTCGCCGTTCGTCATCACCAAATCTAAAATATTGTCACCGCGCGTTGGGTCGGTAACTATCTGTCGTAAAAAGTTATCTTCCATAAACTCAATCAATCTCAAACCCTCCTCATTACCAGTAAAAGTCTCGTAATTAACATTAGCGCAGTTAAAGTCTCCGACAATTATACTATTCCGATTGTCAATAAAATTACCAAGAATGAGTAAAATCTAATATCTGTATCGAGGGGTTGAACGGGAGGTCTATAAACAACAACAAAATTAAAACTAATACTATGCGCCCTAACTTCAACACATCGCATTAATTGCTGCCGGAAAATCTAACTTAACCTCGTTAGCCCTAAGGGAATTACGAATGTACGGCAAAACGCCGCCACCAAACGTATGTAACCTATCATTAGTAAAGAGTTTAAAACCGGGTACATCAAGTTCCACCAACAAGTCCCGAGTCACGGTATTTAACCACGTTTCAGTGATAGCAACTATATCGTAGTTGCCGGAATAAATTATCGCCTTAAATTCATTTAATTTATTTCTAATACTACGCGCGTTACAATAAAAGACGTTTAAGTTATTTTTTACCACGGGCTGGCGTTTTAAACTATTTTTCACGTCGGGTCCCCGTTCCCTGGACCCACAACGTTTAAAGAAGGCTTCGACCTATACAGCTTTCGCACGTTTTCGTCTATTAACCTACTTAGCCTAGCATTACCTATTTCATTAATTGATGATGATAATGATAGTATTTATACTATATACAGTAAATGGGAGAAAAGTATTGTATTTGCGAGTAAAAAGTAAAGTGAGATGAAAGTATATGCAATCATTTTCATGACGATGATGATGATGATGATGATAGTATTTATACTATATACAGTAAATGGGAGAAAATATTGTATTTGCGAGTAAAAAGTAAAGTGAGATGAAAGTATATGCAATCATTTTCATGACAATGCCAATATTTTTGAAAACGAATGACAGGATTAATATATCGCTTTAATAAATACATTATCGAAGTTTGGAGGTTTTTTATAGTGGCTATACTTAACACATCTATTCAGGATTGTGCAGAGAACCTCAAAACAGTATTCGATTTGAAAATATTTAACAAGCCAAACATTCCGGAAGTGACTTTTGAAACGACTTTCATATATATATATATTAGTTTTCCTGCCCAGTGTGACGGTTACACGTGTTTCGTTGGAAAGTCCGAATAAAAGTGATATTACAATAAAAATCCAGTAGTTAATCCTTTTTAAGTAGTGCCAAATTTTGAGTGAATATTCAGTGAACATAGTCGTATGCCTATTTAAGTGGCGAAATAGCGGCGTTTGTTGAAATAAAGCAAATAAGATTAAAGCAACTTAATCTATACAATCTATTCCGAGTGTTTTCTCTCGGAGGAAATCTAACTGCCCATCGAAAGGCAATATCTCTCAGTTATCCCCCGCGGTACACTCCAGGGCACCAATCAGTGAGAACCTACAGCGTGCCACATCCCCCATCCCCCACCCCACGGAATAACGGAAAAGCTTTCCCTTCCTCATTTCTAAAGTCGAGTCAAATACCTCACTTAATAAATTACCATTTTGAGTTAATATTTCGAGCACAATCATTTACATACCATTAGAAACATGACAATGGTAAATCAATTCGTACAACCCTGTGGGTACTGTAAAAAAGAAACAAATGAATCAAAAACAATTCGCTCTGATCTTTGCCAAAACTTAGTTGAATTTCAATACCTGAAATGGAGCGACGAAGAAATCTCTTATAACGGGCGCTAAACAAGTGAACGCAACCATGTTCTTCTGCAAAAGCTGCATAATCAAAATAAACTCGTTTACAGTTTTTAAAGCAGAACGAGACTATGAGGAAAAGGCAAAAGAGGAGCTTATGAATAGTGAACAGAGAAAAGAAATAGAAGGAACGAAGATAGCACGAGAGGAAACAACGAAAAACGAACAGGAAAAGAAAACAGCAAAAGAAGAAATAATAGAAATGAAAGAAGCACCAACGGAGGAAACAGAGGCACAAAACTAAATCCAAAGTTTTCAAACAAATAGCATTAGCAGCAATAGGAAAAAACAACTAGACAATAAAGAAACCATACTGAAACCACCGCACAAAGGCCCCAAGTAAAATTGGGGAAGAAAATATATGTAAATACTATGTGAAAGAAATATGCAGATATAAGGGAGGAGAATGTATTTACGAACACCCTCCTGTGTGCAACTACTTCTACAATAATGGTCACTGCAAATTTGGTGGTAAATGCAAATTCTACCATCTTGACATTTACAAGACCTACGCGACATATCGAACCTAGCAGTACGGGAGAAAATGCTACTACCATCATCTTCCGACAAGTTCAAAGGACAAGTCTCAAATGACAACAGAAGGAATGTGAGAAAAAAAATATGTACCCAAATAGCAAACAAAACACACATAGCACACAAAATTTTTTCAACATCTCGGACACAACACGGCTGCTAAGTCTTATACAGCACATGCAGCTGACCCAGCTGGGAACCCTCGAGCCGGACCGCTACATGGCAAGAAGCTACCAGACCAGGTAGGCAGGAACGGTTCCATCTCGGAGGACCACAGGCTACAAAACACGTGATATCAAAGGACAACGAACTTAAAATGCACAAGGAGCAATGCAAAACAAAGAACATAAACATTGTCCTGGCAAATATTCAAGGAATAAAACCGAACAATTCACTAAACAAAGTTTCGTATCTAAAAGGTTTTATGGACGAAACAAGGGCGGACATCACATGCCTCACAGAAACACATCTTAAAGACTGCCAAAGAAACTGCAAACACTGTTTTGATAAGAAAGAATTGCATATCGATGGATTCAACTTACTAAGAGCGGATAGAACAGCGAGATGTAAAGGTGGTTGACGTAAAGGTGGTTGTGCTATTTATATACATGAGAGGCATATGACAGAGACGGTAATAAGTAAATCCAAAAGTTTCGTGAAAACCCTTGCAGTGAAAATAGAGAAACTAAACGGGGTACTGATAGTCATCTATAGACCTCCAAACTCTCCAAATGAAAAATTTTCGCAGTATGAATCGGTATTCAGTACCCCGAAAAGTGACAAAGCGATACCTGACATACTGTAGATGCATTCTTCAAAGAGAAATTGCAAGGAGAATGTATAACAGATTTTGATTTTACCCCAGAAGATGTAGCGACAGCTATAGGACAAATGAAATCACATTCAGCTGCATGTCCAGACAAATGGAACGCACTATTAATTAAAAACTGTTAAAATGAAATAGCTACACCCTTATATTGGATATGGAGAAGATCCCTAGACACTGGGGAAATACCGAGCATCTTGAAAAGAGCAAACATCGTCCCTATATATAAAGGAGGGGATAGATCTCAAGCAAAGAACTATATACCAGTGTCCTTGACGTCCCACCTCACCAAAAGTTTTGAAAGAATAGTCAGAGAGAAAATCTATGACTTCTTATAGACATTGGAAAGATTCAACGAAAATCAACACGGATTCCGATCAGGAAGATCATGCCTATCACAACTTATAGAGCATTATAACAATGTCCTAGATGCACTTGAAGGCAATGAAAACTATGATGTCATATACACGGATTTTGCTAACGCTTTCGACAAATGCGATCATGGTATAATAGTACATAAAATGAAACATATGAGAATAACAGGCAAAGTGGAAAAATGGATCTACTGTACAATTTCCTCAGAAATCGACTATAGGTGGTCAAAATTCAAGGTGTATCATCACCAGAATCATGAGTACGCAGCTCAGTACCACAAGGTACAGTGCTGGCCCCATTCTGTTCATTATGATGCTAACAGACATAGAGAGTGGAGTTAACAGCAACAGTATAGTAACATCATTTGCGGACGATACAAAGATCAGCAGAAAAACCACCGGTGCAAACGAAGTAGAGGCCTTGCAGAGAGACACAAACAAAATATATAAATGATCAAAAGACAACAATATGACATTTAACACCGAGAAATTTCAACTCTTGAGATATGGTAGAAATGAGAACTTAAAAAGACTGCATATTGTGCTCCAGATAGACAAGAAATTCAGAGAAGCGCGAAAGCGGTCGACTTGGGGATAATAATGAACGATGATGCCAAATTCGAGACACAAAATCAGTTAGCAATAAACAAAGCAAAAAGAGTCGGGAGACAGGTACTAAGAACTTTCAAAAGGAGGGACAAGATAGTAATGATTTCCCTGCTGAGAACACTGATCATACCAAAACTTGAGTACTGCTCAGTTTGACGTCCCCATATAAAAAGGAAGAAATTAATAAACTAGAAGAAACGCAGACATTTCACAGCCAAGATTGATGGCTGCAAAGAACTCAACTACTGGGAAAGACTACATAAACTAAATCTGTACTCCCTAGAAAGAAGAAGAGAGAGGTATACCATGATCTATATATGGAAAATTATCGAAAAACTGGTTCCAAACCTCATACTAAACCCAATTATCATCCAGACAACGCTGGAAAATAGGAAAGGCAGAATGTGTAGTGTTCCCAAATTAAAGGCCCGACAAGGGACCTCCTCAACTCTGAAGGAAAATAGCTTGGTTGTCAGGGGACAAGAATTTTCAACCAGCTTCCAAAGGACCTCAGAAACATTACAGGGGTCAAAGTTGAAGTCTTCAAGAGAAGACTAGATGCCTGGCTGAAGACAGTACCAGATGAGCCGGGTGTACCTGGATATGTGCGATGGAGACCGCAAGAGAGCAACTCGCTCCTCCACCAAGCCAGGACTAGAGGCGGGGCCACCAGCTTAACCTTCGTGTGAAGAAAGACCGACGCACGGAACCCAAACAAGGTTAACAAGGTATGTGTGTGTATATACACACACACACACACACACACACACACACACACACACTAGGTTTGTTCAAAAAGTATTCGGACTGATGCTATTATACTGTAGACAGAATATGGTACTTACGCGTTTGGGGCTTACTCTCCCCGAAAGTACTCTCCTTCTGAAGCCACACACTTTGCCGAATGATCTCGACACTGTTGAAAACATTTTTTGAAAGCACTTTACGGAATGGCCAAAAGCTGCTCCGTTGAATTTCTTTTAATGGTCTCAACATCATCGAATCGGCGTCCTTTCGGCGTTTGTTTGAGCTTTGGAAACAAAAAATGTCGCATGGAGCCAAATCCAGTAAATATGGAGGCTGCTGTACTTAGGGGGTAGCGTTTTTGACCAAATATTGCTGGACAAGTGACGAGTGAGATGGCGCGTTATCGTGATGAAGCATCCAGTCTCCGGACTCCCAGTTCTGCGGCCGTTTCCTCCGAATTGCTTCACGTAGATATCTCAAAACTCCATTGTAAAATTCCATATTCGATAGATTTGGTCCAATTTAGGACATATACTCTGGGTTCAGGGTTGAAATTTTGGAAAAACAAAGTGGCTAATATGTATTCCTATGTAAAAATTAATTCTAAGATGGGTTTATTATTTGCAACTTTTCCGAAAAATCTCATTTTCATGGTCAAAATCGCGATTTTCTGATTTGAAGGCTGCCTAACGCAGCCTCAGGGCACCCAAACCAAAGCGCGCAGCTGTTCTGCATATGATGTAGTGTAAAAGCTGCTTTTCTGACCTCATCCTTGCTTTCTTGCGTGTTTCAATACCTCTGGGTGCTGAAAAAATGTTTAGATTTCACGTAAAACTTAAGAATTTTAAGTTTTTCATCAAAGAATAGGCGCGGCTCACCAGCTCTACTCTGATCGAGTAGCGGGAGACTTGCCACCTCCACGTGTAGGTTTACACGCCTGTTCTTCCTGGATCCCTGAAAAGCGTGGCCTCATAAGCTCTTATATTATGATCTTATGAGGACTTTCAGCTCTTATGAGCATTAACGATGACTTCAGCCTCTTCATCAGCCACTCGAACCTGAAAAGCTCTTAAGTATGTCCTGCTTCGATCTGAACACTGGGAGCATTTCTCGATGATCTATCCTGGCTCTCACCCACCCATCTCTCCTCTCGTGACCGTACACAGCTTGGGAAGCAGTTGGGACTTCCTGTACAGCTCTCTCGCAGGACTGAGTATGAACAGAGAAAGCGTCCACTTTGAGTGGAGTTTTCCTGAGATTCTCGAGCTCAGTCAAGGTCATCTTGCAGGTGAAAATAGGCTTGTAAATATTCTCTGATTCCCAGTTGATGAGATCCTCAGGTGAAGTGGCTTGCAGATTGACTTTGGGATTTTTATGGGGCCTCTCTGTCGTATCACCAAAGTCTCTTCCTTCTCTGATCTTCTCTATCTGGCTCACAGCAAAAGCTCTCTGATGCTCATCCTCACTGCACAGGAATGAAGCCTTGATGTTCTCAGGATGTGCGTGGTAAGCTCCTCTTATCACTGCAGCAGAGATGATGTTCCTGACCTCGGTAGTCTGGTTCCTCAGCAGCCTCAGGCTTGAAAAAAACGTGTGCAGGACCAAATTTGAGGTGGTGCTTCACTTTGATGTCGTAGTACATTTTGAAGTAGAAGTTAAGGCAGAACTTCACGAGGACCTCCAGCCTCCTCAACACCTCCCCCTTCAGTCCGTGCTCCCTCATCCACAACAGCAAGATGGCCTGTGCAGTAGTGAGCCACCTGGATTGGTAGGGCGGGTCATACTATGCATTTTTTTTAAATCAATGGAGAGGCGTGTTCAAATGACATATTTTGGTGTATAGAACACAATTCTGAAGAAAATATTTAATTCTGATAACCCTAACCTACATCATTTTGCAGTTGATTATTATTAAATTGTTCATTATTTTACTATTGTAGTTACCCCAGAATATGTCTTCTCACGTTTTCTATCATGGCTGCTCACGTTATCTCTCATAGAGCATTGTTCTAACTAATTCATATAAACACATATAATGTAATTCATATAATAATAATAATATTTAAATACTCAAATAAAAAGGTGTGCCATTCCACTTAATTGTAATTATCATACAAGTTTGGTATATGAAATATTTTGACGGTTTTCTGGTGCGCCTAAGGCCATTTTCTGAGCCACCTTTCTCAGAGGCTAGAATGTAACGTTTCAGAACATTCTAAAACGTTTTGTGAAATATTTGAAGTGACTCATGATTTATGAAGCTATTTTACCACCTCGGCTTGCAGTGAGGAGAAGTTGATGAGAGAGCTGGGGGAACAGTTCGAGAAGAAGTGCAGGGAGGAGGGGGGGATCTCTTGCATCCTCTTTGATGGGCGGATTGACCTGACCAATGTGATGATGGAAGCTGAGGGCAGTGACCAATCTTTTCCCGCAAAGATCAAGGAAGAACACTATAGTGTTGTTAGTGAGCCTGGCAGCTACTATCTGTTCCACTTTACCCCAGAGAAAGCAACTAAAGAGGAGTCACATGCGGAGAAGATTGCTAAGGTCCTGTTTGCCTGGCTGAAAGAGAGGGGTTATGATAAGACCTTGTTGGCCATTGGAGGAGACTCAACAAATGTCAACACTGGTGTGAAAGCTGGAGTAATGCGGAAGCTGGAGCTGCACCTGGGGAGAAAGCTGGTCTGGTTGGTGTGCAACCTGCACACTGTTGAACTTCCCCTGCGCCATCTCATTGTTGACCTTGATGGCCCTACTCTGTCCGACAAAAAATTATCCGGGCCAATAGGAAAGCTCCTTGATTCTGCTACAGACTTTGATATCAATCCAAACTTCACCCGAATCTCTGTTAGCCCTCCACTGATCAAGCTTCCTGACAAGGTCATTCAAGATCTCTCAACTGATCAATACTATGGCTATAAAATTGTCTGTGCAGTCAGGGATGGAGTACTTCCTGCAGGGCTGGCTCTGTTAGAGATAGGACCAGTAAACCACAGCCGCTGGCTCACCACAGCGAACAGACTTCTCAGGCTCTGGGTGTCAAAGCACGGACTTAAAGGAAAGAACCTGAAGATTCTGCAATTCATTGTGGAATTCATCATTGGAATGTATTACCCATGTTGGTTCAACGTGAAGGTCAAGCACTCCTGGATCGAAGGGCCTAGGCACATCCTCTTTCAGCTGGACTGCCTCAAGTCCCAGAGAAAGGAGGTGCTGGATATTGTGATGCCAACTGTGAGAAGATCTGCTTGGTATGCCCAGAGTGAAGTCATCCTCCAAACACTACTCTGCTCTGAGGATCAGAAGGAGAGGATTGAAGGGGTGGAGAGAATCCTGGCCATCAGGGGAGAGGGGGACCCGGACACTCAGCTGGGGGACTCCTCTGTTAGGAGCAGAAGGACACCTGACATCAATTGTGATGCTTCCAGCATCGGTGACTTGATCAGCTGGTCAGAAGGTGTGTCAGAGCCACCTCTCACCTGCTCTCTAAGCACCTCAGAGGTGAAAAACTTCATCAACACCCCCATGGAGGTGCGCAACTGGCCTTGCCACACACACAAAGCATTGAGAGGGTTGTTAAAATGGTGACTGAGGCTTCTGCTAAGTACTTCTCACAGGAAAAGAGGGATGGAGGGATCAGGGCTCAGGAGACCAGCAGGAAGCTGATGTCCAAGTCTGAATCAAAGCAGGATTTGTGCAACCTGGCAAAGTTCAAGATGTCAGGAGAATGATCTTTGTAATTATATCCAGTGATATACATGCAGTTCACCTATTAATAAATATATGTAAAGTTGATTTGGCCTTGTCAATATAAATGATTTACCTTATATCTTTTAATATATTATAAAGGGGTTCAAAAGGGTAAAATTGGCAATTTAGAAATACAAAATGATGTAGGTTAGAGTTATCCTATCCAAAAAAAGAAGCCATATTTGAATTCCCCATGTAAAAACACATAATTTAGACACCCCTGATGGTGGGATTTCCTTCAGATTCATGTTGTCACCTGAGTACGACCCGCCCTACTGGATTGGTTCAGAGGTCCGCACTTGGGACCAGCCAACTGTAGATTGAGACTTCCAGACTTGATGGCTTTGATCAGAAGATAGCAGTTGTGCTGGTCTGTGGAGAGAGATTTGACTATCTCTACTGGCAGCTCTATGATATCTTCAGTTCCTTCCACGGGTTTGAAGTTGAAGTTGACCTCAAGTTCATTCACTTTCTCAAGAAGTTTTCCAATAGGCTCACTGAAGCCTGACCGGGGAGTTACAGGGCCGTCCAGCTTGATGATTAAGTGCCTCAGGGGGAGCTCGTTCACATGGAGCTGACAGATCATCCAGTGGCACTTGCGACCCAGCATCTTCTCCAATAGGGCTATAGCGCCTCCAGACCACCCCGTGTTGGTGTTGGTAGAGTCTCCTCCCAATCATTACAAGGCTCTCGTCAGCTCCGTGATCCAGAAGCCACTTATGCAGGTCCTGAGCGATCTTATGAGCAGGCTTTTCTCCTTCCTCAGGTTCCTCGGGAGTGAAATGGAAGAGATACTTTCCTTAAGGCTCCCACGTGATAATGTAATGCTCCTCGATCACTTTGCCAGGATGAAATCTCCCTGTCACTTCGTCATATTTCAACACCTTTGTGTTCCTATCCTGCTTGCCATCAAAGAATATCCCAGAGATGTTCTCCTCTGACCTCTGCGTGAGAGCTTCGCCTGATGAGGCCATTACTTCCTCCTTGGCCCTCCAGACTTTCATGCCATCTATGGCCAAGTAAGCCTTGTCTTTGGAAAGATGACCGGCCTTGATGAGGTCGTTCAGGAAGCCAGTGGCAACTGCAGCTGCCGGAAAATTTGCCACCCTGTACCTCAAAGCTACTGAAGCTGTCCCTTGGATCTTCATGTAGTTTCGTGTAGCAGAAGTTGGAGTTTCGGCAGGTACTTCAGCGGGAACGTCCATAGGAGCTTCAATAGCCTCAGCATTGCCAGAGGCTTTTTTTGCAGCTTTTTCGAAGTTTGGCTCTTCGTCCTCTTCAAAGTCTTTCATGAGAAGCTCCTCATTAGTAGCCTCTTATGTATGTATGTATTAAACCTGTGTAACAGTTAAGCAAAGTTAATGTGTCTAAATGGCAAAAAATTACGACAAAGGGTTAAAAATATGAGGTTGTGTTCAATTGAATATTCGGTATTTCAACATAGAACAGAAAACCGCAATTTTGAACATGATAACGCGATTTTTGGGAAAAGTTGCAGAAAAGAAACCCCTCTTAGAATTAAATTTTACATAAAAATACATATTAGCCAGAGTGAAATTCGGACTCGGAAAAGTATGATATGCCCTATAATGGTCCATGGGACATTTTCTGTTTCTGAAGTTCAAACAAACGCTGAAAGGATACCGATTCGATGATGATGAGACCATTAAAAGAAATTCAAAGGAGCAGCTTTTGGCCATTCCGAAAAGTGCTTTCGAAAAATGTTTTCAACAGTGTTAGGATCGTTGGGAAAAGTGTGTGGCTTCAGAAGGAGCGTACCTTGAGGGAGATTAAACCCGAAACTTTGCAAATACCATCATATTCTGTCTGTAATCCCGTCAGTCCGGATACCTTTTGAAGAAACCTCGTGTATATACTGTGTGTGTGTATATATATATGTATATATATATATATATATATATAGGGTTGACAAACGTAAATAGACACCTTTGGTTTCCTCCAGATTTTTTTATTATAAACGTCAATAAATAACAGCAAATTAATTGAATGAATATTAGGGTGGATCGATTTTACATTTTTTTCGAGTTCCATATTCTAATAGAGACAAAAACTTGCGCATGCATGAGAAAATAGCCTCTGCAAAATCTTAGCTTAATAGGTAATCATCTTCTGCCCCCGGCAGAGCGATGAAAATCATATTTTAGTAGTCAAAAACGTATTTTTCTTATAATTTTTAAAATATTTCAATATGCATCAAAATTATTCCTAATAACTATGAAGTCGATGAAAAAGACCTCATATGATCGTTTTTCCAAGCGCGTTGTCCTACGTTAATATCTTTTCCCCCCGGGAACAACGTCAAATGTTGAAAAAATAGGTAATTTATATACATATTTTCAGATCGGCTCTTTGTCTTAAATAATGCATTTATATATTTCCCATAGCATTTATATCGTTGCTTAGGCATGAAATAACACACACGCAAAATTTTATGACCCTAGAGTAATATCTTCTGTCCCCGAGAAAAGTCTAAATGTGGATTATAATTACGTTAATGCGATGTTATAAGTACGATAAGTACTAAGTACAGCTCCTCGCTTGCTAATTTTATAAAATTAGCAACCCAGAACTCACCACGAGGAGGTGGCTGTACGTCGAGTTCCACCCTATCCAGCCCCAACCACCCTTCCTTTGGCTGCATGTCGATTTACATACGGTAATATTTCTTAAAATCAAATCGTGGAATTTTTGTTCGGGAGTGAAGACGGGAGCGGATGAATCCGTCCCTCTCTTCTATTCCACTTACACTGGCAGAGGCTTCGGTTACTAATTTGATGAGTCTCTCGACCGCTTGAGTATGACAAGGGAATAGTGGGATCAGTCCATCAGGCTGGTCTCCCGTCTCAACAAACTCTTTTATTCGGGTATCAGGTATTGTTTTTGTAACGGGGGGTTCGGTCACCTCAGCCGTTTGCCAGTTGATCATTTCGTAATAGTTTTGACTATCGTAGAGCAGCTCAGGCATGGCGAAGGCTCGAATTTCCCCCGCTGGTGATTGTTTGATCGTGCTTTTAATATTCTTCTCCATCCCAATTCTCTTATGTGTTGCTCATCGGCATGTAGCATGGAGATCAAAATATTTTCTGGGTGAGCAAAGAAAGAATTTCTACGGAGGACTTTGTTGGCGATTGTCTTAGATCTTTGAGGCATGGTCTGAGAGAGACGCATCATTTCGAAAAAATGTTTTGCGCCCTCAGTGAAACTGGAGTTTTTCTTTATCTTAAACCAAATTGGTGCGTAAACTGTCATAATGAATCGCACAATTTCGTTGAAGGTGCTGGAGGGTTCACTGGTTGAAACAGAGGCGCAGAAATCTATTTGCTGTTGTCAGCCACCTGGAATGCGCCATCTTACCTGGATTTCGAGCCGCGAGAGCTGAAGAGCAGCTACCGCTCGACACTGCTCTGTAGATGCCTAACAAATATTTTTGGTCAGTGCTCAACTCGGCATCATCTATGTCAATGTCGGGAGATGGAATGGCATCGAATTCTGTAATTGGAAGTTTTTCGCAGTCGTTCAGTTGTTTTCCAACTGGTCCAGTAAAGCCGATTGGCCCAGTTGTTTTGCCGTCCAAGTCTTGAATGAGGTGTCGCAGTGATAATTCATTACCGTGTAATAGGCATATGATCCACTGAACTGGCCTTTGTAGTTTCATTTCAATCATACGAATGGCTCCACCCTTTCGACCCGTGTTCACTGCGGTACCATCACAGCCGATAGCCACAATGTCGTCCGTGCTAATATTGTTAGTCTCTAGAAAGTTGATGATACCTGATGTTATTGCAGTGGCAGAACCTGATGCAGGAGTGAAATGCCCCATGTACTGGGATTTTGCGTGTGTGTTATTTCATGCCTAAGCAACGATATAAATGCTATGGGAAATATATAAATGCATTATTTAAGACAAAGAGCCGATCTGAAAATATGTATATAAATTACCTATTTTTTCAACATTTGCTGTTGTTCCCGGGGGCAAAAGATATTAACGTAGGACAACGCGCTTGGAAAAACGATCATATGAGGTCTTTTTCATCGACTTTATAGTTATTAGGAATAATTTTGATGCATATTGAAATATTTTAAAAATTATAAGAAAAATACGTTTTTGACTACTGAAATATGATTTTCATCGCTCTGCCGGGGGCAGAAGATGATTACCTATTAAGCTAAGATTTTGCAGAGGCTATTTTCTCATGCATGCGCAAGTTTTTGTCTCTATTAGAATATGGAAATCGAAAAAAATGTAAAATCGATCCACCCTAATGAATATATTTAAAATCGTGTTCCTTTCCACTTTGCATTTATTAATCCAATATATTCATTATTTATTTATATTTATAATCAAATCAAAATCTTCTGGAAAAAACGAAGATATCTCTTCAGTTTTGTCAACTCTCTCTCTCTCTCTCTCTCTCTCTCTCTCTCCTCTCTCTCTCTCTCTCTTTTTTTTTTTAAGAAAGGGGATCACGAAAGTCCAGGGAACTATCGTCCCATTAGTCTCACTTCAGTTGAAGGTAAATTATTAGAGGGGATAATAGCGGATAGGATCGTTGACCATTTGGATTCCTACAAGGTGCTTGCGGACTCCCAGCATGGGTTTAGACGGCATATGTCGTGTCTCACCAACTTGCTCGAGTTTTTCCACCTCATGTTGAGTGAGTATGATAAGAGTACGGCGACTGATATACTTTATCTCAACTTTCAGAAATCCTTTGATGAGGTACCTCACCGCCGGCTAATGGCGAAAGTTCGCGCCCTGGGTATCGGTGGGGAAGTAGGTAGGTGGATTGGGAACTGGCTGAAGAATAGGCGGCAGAGGGTTGTAATTAAAGGGGTTAGTTCCGGTTGGGCCTCAGTCACTAGTGGGGCTCCTCAGGGTTCCGTTTTGGGGCCACTGTTGTTTATCATTTACATAAATGATATCGACCGTGGCATCGTCAGTCGGATCGCCAAATTCGCTGATGACACGAAGCTTGAGGTCAATGTTGGGACGCCCGAAGCGATCAAGCAACTGCGTGCGGACCTACGTAGGATAGGAGAGTGGTCCGAAAAATGGCAAATGCCGTTTAACTTGGGTAAATGCAAGGTGATGCACATTGGCTACGCCAATCCCAAGTCGGACTATTCGATGTTGGGGAGTAATATCGAGGCGACTGATTTGGAAAAGGACTTGGGTGTGCTAATTAGCAGCGATCTTAAGTTTACGAAACAGTGCCTAGAGATGGAAAAGAAAGCCCAGAAGTTGTTGGGTTATATCAGGAGGCAATTTCAGTTTCGGAACAAGAAGATTGTGCTCTCTCTGTACAATTCCCTGGTTTGGCCGCACCTGGAGTATGCTGTGTAGTTCTGGTCGCCCACCCTCAGGAAAAATATTGAGAGGCTGGAGCGAGTGCAGGCGAGGGCCACAAAGTTAATCCCTTCTGTTAGGCATATGGGCTACAATCGACGCTTACGCGCCCTGGACTTGTTTTCGCTGTAAATTCGGAGGCTGTGCGTTCAACTGATCGAGGTGTTCAAGCTCTTCCGCGGGTTCAACGATGTCGATTTTAGAAGCATGTTTACTTTAAATGATAACCCAACTCGCAACAATGGTTGGAAGTTGGATTTGAAACGGTTTAGGACTAGTGTGTGTGGGAATTACTTTACGTATAAGATTTGTGACACGTGGAAAGGTTTACCTTCAGAAGTTGTGAACAGTTCCTCTGTGGATCATTTCAAGAAAAGGTTAGACCAAATCTTGCACACTATTTGAGTGTATAGAAAATTTTCCCAGGCAGCCGTTGCTATTGGTACCTCCTCGGTATGGGCCGCAAGGCCTTTTGTGGTACTTCTTTTCCTTGTCACTCCTTGTAAGTTTCTCAAGGACTGCACGTTTAGTTCAAGTATTATCCAAGTCTTCTTTTTTTTGGTTGTAAATTTTTTTTTTCCTAACTAACTGATTTCTTGTATATGGTATATTGCGTGTGTGTGTGTGTGTGTGTGTGATTTTTTTTATTGTCGTATCTCTTGTTTCCAGGTTTCTGAGTTTTAGATGCTGATGGCGCAACATGCATGCGTTATTACTTAGCCATCGGCTTCCCTTTGATGTTCACCGCTATAAATAAAACTTAATAAAACTTTTAGAAAATTCACAAAAATGTTATTTTCCTTTCACAAGATTTCGCAACTGGTCGAACATCACACTTTTTTCGTTAACACTTTCTCTCTCTTTTTTTAATTCATATTTAAACGAGTGACTTTTTGTGGGTTTCACTAAATGTTATGTTAGCTCCTATCCTGAGCTGTCTTCTGTATATATATATATATATATATATATATACATACACATATATATATATATATATATATATACACACATTTATTTATATATATATATATGAAAATTATTTCACGAAAGTAACACGTGAAAAATATTTATGATGAATAAAACCACGAAGGAAAGGAAACACAAAATGGTGCTCAAGCACTTTCGTCTAATGAGGATGTCATTAGACGAAAGCGCTTGAGCATCATTTTGTGTTTCCTTTCCTTCGTGGTTTTTCATCATATATATATATATATATATATATTATACACACACATTTATATATATATATATATATAGATATATATATATATATATATATATATATATAATATATATACATTTATATTTATATATATATATATAGATATATAATATGTTATAATGTTATAATGTTTCAGACCAACAAAGACCCTAGGATCCACTCATGGCTGGTCTACCTAACTGTGTTCGTAATCGTGTATTGTGTATGTCCTCCGTGGTGGCGGAGGGGACCTACAATTTTACGTGGGTTCCGAACCACAAGAACATAAGAAATTTATGTAAAAACTGCCGTAAATTGGCAACGACCAATTTTTACGAAACTAAATAATTATCAATTTAAAACTAATTAATTATCGATTTAAAACTAAAGATAGAATCTCTGGATCCAGAGGATCAAGTCATAATAGACTACTATCCACAAATATGTTACACTCTATATCTATTTATAACGGACATGCAAATATATCAGATCCAAAGAATCCAGTCAATTTCATTACGGTATCCATCAAGTCACGGTCCATATCGATTGCGGACCAAGTCAAAATTTACAACATATACATTACAATATACACTTACGAGAAAAGTGTAGGTGTGGCTGTAAAGACTGTACAGTAATGTAGAAATGTGTGTGCACCCATTTTGGGTCTCCCATTTAAAGGTGTTTGTGGGGCAAGTGAAGATCATGAGTTTTTCAATACCTCACAGTACTATGGGGGGCACCGCTCGGCAGAGGAATCTCTTTAAATGGGGTGTGTAAGGACAGAGAGTATCCCCTAACCCAAGACGCTGCCTCCCTATATCCCACAACACTTGTGTGAGCTGTGGGATCTATCCCCACAAAGCCTTAATTTTACTACCTTAAACTATACCCTTTCTATCAACATATGCGTCTAATCGATTTTTAAACATGTTTATAGACGTGCTACTAATTACTTCTACCGGCAAACTATTCCAGCTATTTACTATTCTATGCGTAAAAAAGTTTTTCGCAACTGCTGTCTCGAACCTTCTACTTGTCAACTTACACCCGTTATTTCTAGTCCTATTATATTGAGATATTTCGAAAAAGCTATCTCTATCTACGTTATCAAACCCATTCATAATTTTGAAAACCTGGATTAGATCACCCCTTAACCTCCTAGTCTCGAGTGTTGTCAATTTTAACTCCTTAAGCCTATCCTCGTACGACTTTGACCTAAGCGCGGAATCATCTTAGTTGCTCGTCTTTGAACTCTTTCGATTTTGTCTATATCTTTGCGCATATACGGATTCCAAAATTGGACCGCGTACTCCAAATGGGGTCTAACTAATGATTTATAAAGTGGAACTATAATATCGCGCGATTT
>JAJOZX010000645.1:27500-40000 GCA_023014485.1 Bathynomus jamesi | reverse complement strand
AGCATATAATGTTCTTAAAAAAAAAACACAACTTAACATAAACGGAGGTATGTTCCATCGTACTAAAGAGGAATTAACCATGGTTGAACCATTTCTCCGGTTGTCACTGGGTTCAACTGGGGTTGGGGGTATTAAAATAAAATAAACTTAAAGGACAAGTTTGTAGTACGACATTCGGGGGAATTGAGTGACTAAGCGGGGGATATAAGTCTGAAATTGACAATAACATTTTTGTGAGCACTTTGCTCTTGAAAAAAAGATTGCTTGTCACACTACTTAGAACAAAATTTAAAAAGTTCAACAAACGGAGGGACGGCGTGTTCCTCATATATACAATAACTACAAAATCGTTACAAACAATTGTAAAAACTGTTTTGGTTACAAATAATGGATTACATGACTATATATTTATATACGTAACAATGGCATGAAAAGAAAAGACAGAGGTCAATTTTCTTCTCACAACAAAACAAAGAAAGGTTAACTAAAGACGCAACCCAGTCAATTCAGGTTGAATTAAATTCTCTTAAACAACAAAAAAGGTTGAATTAAATTCTTAAATTACATTTTCTTAAATTCAATTCTCTTAAATTACAAAGAAAAAGTTGAATTCAATTGACTGCATTGAAAACTAACTTGGAACTTAAACTCTGACTTTTTTCTCAAAAACTAACTTTTTTTTTCAAAACTAACTTCTGTAATCTCTGGGGCGGTTGTCCCCTTAGATGCAACCTTTGACTTGATCTCTTATCAAGTATTCTGAAACTAACTTGAACTCTTATCAAGTATTCTGAAACTAACTTGAACTCTTATCAAGTATTCCGAAACTAACTTGAACTCTTATCAAGTATTCTGAAACTAACTTGAACTCTTATCAAGTATTCTGAAACTAACTTGAAATGCTTCAAGTAACTCTCTAACTCTATAAACTCTCTATAACACTCTTTCTTAATTTGCAAGTCAATTCAATTCAATAATTTGAAAAATTTGCAAACAAAAATAAAAAAATATAAACAATATTTCACTCTAATGTACGCGAAGGTACTGTACTATTATGTTTAGTACATAAAATAAAATTATACTATACTAACTAGAATAGTAAAAATAACTGAAAATAACTGTGACAATAATTCTGTGACATACTGTTTCCAATAAAAAGAATGTATCACTGGTGTCGGAAGTGTTCACTGTGTTTTTTGTTAATTCTGGCTCAATATTAAATATTAACTGTTAATAATAATGACTTTTCAAATGTTTAGAAATTATTTTAAAAAAGAGTTTTGTACTTAACAAGATTCCTACGGCGAAATCCTTAGAGACGTGTCCTGAAGACGTGTCTTGCTGGCCACTTGTTCCTGGATGAAAACTAGGCGTGGAGAACTTGGAGTCGTGACGCACCGGTTCAAGGGTGGATGTGACGAACTAGAAGTCGTGACACGCCGGTCAACTGGGTGGATGTGACGAACTAGAAGTCGTGACGCACCGGTCAGCTGGGTGGATGTGACGAACTAGAAGTCGTGACACGCCGGTCAACTGGGTGGATGTGACGAACTAGAAGTCGTGACACGCCGGTCAACTGGGTGGATGTGACGAACTAGAAGTCGTGACACGCCGGTCAACTGGGTGGATGTGACGAACTAGAAGTCGTGACACGCCGGTCAACGGGTGTTGGTTTCTGGTTCCAGGGTCTGGAAGACTGGAAGAATCCTGGAGTCGTGAGGATCCTGGTTAAAGGGTCTGGAGGACTGAAGAATCCTGGAGTCGTGGAGATCCTGGTTAAAGGGTCGCCAGTTTGTTAAGATCCTCTTCTTCTATGTGTTTATCCTGATGCAGGGTAATTTCTATATTGGCCAAGAGTGGCCTCTTCTTAAAATCTTGTTAAAATCTTCTTCTAAAAATCTTTTTCTTATCCTGGTAAAGGGTCGCCACAATGTTAACCCCTCCGTCTATGGCCCTGGGTTGGTTCGAAGTCGACGGGGTTCTGGTTAGGAGGCAGCAACGGATCTGTTACTTGCAGTAGTTTCTTCTATACTACTCTCCGAGTTCTTCTTTAGTGGCTCGGAGGATTCTGAGAGGCTTATTAAATTCTTTGAGGTTTCTCTCCGATTCTTCTTGTAGCTTATCGGAAGATTCTATTGACTAAGTTCTTCTGAAGAGAGCACGGCTCGAAGGGGAAAATAAAAAGTTTCTCTTGCTGTAATTTACTTCTAAACTGTTACAGGTAATGCTCAGCCTCGTAGTTGGAATCAGAACAAACATGGAAGAAATTGGTGGGCTTTATATACCCCAATTCTACGAACATCATCATTATTAAATGTTGAAGAGGCTGTATTATTTTTGCACAATATTTGAAAATAAAGTAAATCTTTTAGCTGTGTAAGGTTTAAACGAATAAACAAGATATTTGAAGATGAAGCCATATTTTTATCTTAAACTGCGTATTTTCAGATCTGATGTTATCATGATCTGCCAAGTTAACTAAAAGTGGAAATTGAACTATGCATCTTTACACTAAAATATGCATATGAGTAAAAATTAAAGGTTTAAGATTTACAATTAAATGCTTAGGCAAGACATGACTTCAACATTTATAATGAAGAAAGAATGTATACAAAACATGACATGGCAAAAGTTACTCAGGATTCATTATTCAGCTAAATCTAAAAAAATGATTATGAGATTTTAAAAAACAACAGGTCATCAATTATTTGGCAAAGTAGAAAGCACATCAAAATTTATCACAACGGAAAAATAATAATAAAAATACATAACAACAGTATTGCCGATTCGACATTCCTTATGGCGACATAATGTCGGGTCGGACATTGAGTACATTGTAATTTTGGTCTACTGTAACTATGATTATAATTATCAATTCATTTATTATCGTTAACTACAATTTCATTAAAGTACATTGACTACGTTATTTAGTACATTACATCATTAAGTACAGTTTCATTAAAGTACATTACATTATATTAAATTAAAAGTATTACAGTTAATTATAATTAAACAGTTACTATAACTTTGTTTTGTTACAGTGTTTCATATTAATAGACAATTAAGATTTTAGAAATATAATACAAAGTACATGGGCACATACGGTATGGATGAATATGGTTGAATAATAATATTTATACTACATAACATATAAATAATGACTTCTATAGAGTGTACAGTTTTTATTATGATGCTAAAGAATTTTCATACATTGAATACTAGAGATATGATGAAGGGAAATTAATGACGGGAAAATGTGACGTCATAGTTATTGAATTTGTACGTATAGTACAAATCATTATTAGGAAGACTTACAAGAACGAATTAGAGACAAAGAGTGGGTATTAATGACTAAGAAGTACAACTACAGGTTCCAATCCTTTTACATGCAATGTGTATGCATAATCTAGGGTCGAGGGTGAGATGCAAGACAATCATAATTAATTATAATAACTTCTATAACAAAAATGAAAAATGGAAAATGGATACGACTAAACCATAGAAATGGGAGATCGTAAGGTTATGACACAAACAAAAATAGGAAGCTACAAATACAATTTTTATCCAAAACTCGCTTAGGCGATTTTGGTTTCTTATGTAAAAATGAATATGGATTAGTCATTGTTCATTTTTACAGTGTTTCCCCCTCTAAAATGGTATTTATACAATAATCTAATAGGGTACCATTAATACAATATAAATGAGGAAATAACATCCTAACTACTTCAAGTTAGATGACGAATTTTCCTTTACATTACAAATTTTTATACAGAACAAGTGAGTTATATAATATAAAAGAATTCAAAGATTAATACTTTAATTTAGATAAACAATTTAGACAAAGAATGATATTGTTAAAATTTTTTACCAAATTTTATTTTATTTTTTTTCTGTGGGATGTAAATCGTACAATCTATAAGCTAATTTTTATTGACTATTGTAGGTAAAAATAGAATTACGTAACCGATGATGTATAGACCTGTGGTCAAATGTGTAGGGATTTGGGAGGTTTTTTAATTAACAAAGTTTAAAAATGATGTATAATAATTTAAGATGGGTTTAGGGTTATATATATATATATACATTTACGTTAAGGAATAGATAAAACAACTTAATAAATGCATGAACGAGAATTTATATATAGTAAGCAATAATTATTAAGATTATAATGATGTTTGCATACGAGTTTTAATGCAAAAGTGACTGAAGGGACGGAACGTAAATTGAATTCGACTACGACAATTACTCAGTATTAATCGAATAAAAAAAAATATAAAAAATATAAAGTTTGGAAATAGAAATCAATGATAAACTATAATAAACTAAGCATATAATGTTCTTAAAAATAAAAAAAACACAACTTAACATAAACGGAGGTTATGTTCCATCGTACTAAAGAGGAATTAACCATGGTTGAACCATTTCTCCGGTTGTCACTGGGTTCAACTGGGGTTGGGGGTATTAAAATAAAATAAACTTAAAGGACAAAGTTTGTAGTACGACATTCGGGGGAATTGAGTGACTAAGCGGGGGATATAAGTCTGAAATTGACAATAACATCTTTTTGTGAGCACTTTGCTCTTGAAAAAAAGATTGCTTGTCACACTACTTAGAACAAAAATTTAAAAAGTTCAACAAACGGAGGGACGGCGTGTTCCTCATATACATTACAATAACTACCAAAATCGTTACAAACAATTGTAAAAACTGTTTTGGTTACAAATAATGGATTACATGACTATATATTTATATACGTAACAATGGCATGAAAAGAAAAGACAGATAGGTCAATTTTCTTCTCACAACAAAACAAAGAAAGGTTAACTAAAGACGCAACCCAGTCAATTCAGGTTGAATTAAATTCTCTTAAACAACAAAAAAAGGTTGAATTAAATTCTTAAATTACATTTTCTTAAATTCAATTCTCTTAAATTACAAAGAAAAAGTTGAATTCAATTGACTGCATTGAAAACTAACTTGGAACTTAAACTCTGACTTTTTTCTCAAAAACTAACTTTTTTTTTCAAAACTAACTTCTGTAATCTCTGGGGCGGTTGTCCCTCTTAGATGCAACCTTTGACTTGATCTCTTATCAAGTATTCTGAAACTAACTTGAACTCTTATCAAGTATTCTGAAACTAACTTGAACTCTTATCAAGTATTCCGAAACTAACTTGAACTCTTATCAAGTATTCTGAAACTAACTTGAACTCTTATCAAGTATTCTGAAACTAACTTGAAATGCTTCAAGTAACTCTCTAACTCTATAAACTCTCTATAACACTCTTTCTTAATTTGCAAGTCAATTCAATTCAATAATTTGAAAAAATTTGCAAACAAAAATAAAAAAATATAAACAATATTTCACTCTAATGTACGCGAAGGTACTGTACTATTATGTTTAGTACATAAAATAAAATTATACTATACTAACTAGAATAGTAAAAATAACTGAAAATAACTGTGACAATAATTCTGTGACAATACTGTTTCCAATAAAAAGAATGTATCACTGGTGTCGGAAGTGTTCACTGTGTTTTTTGTTAATTCTGGCTCAATATTAAATATTAACTGTTAATAATAATGACTTTTCAAATGTTTAGAAATTATTTTAAAAAAGAGTTTTGTACTTAACAAGATTCCTACGGCGAAATCCTTAGAGACGTGTCCTGAAGACGTGTCTTGCTGGCCACTTGTTCCTGGATGAAAACTAGGCGTGGAGAACTTGGAGTCGTGACGCACCGGTTCAAGGGTGGATGTGACGAACTAGAAGTCGTGACACGCCGGTCAACTGGGTGGATGTGACGAACTAGAAGTCGTGACGCACCGGTCAGCTGGGTGGATGTGACGAACTAGAAGTCGTGACACGCCGGTCAACTGGGTGGATGTGACGAACTAGAAGTCGTGACACGCCGGTCAACTGGGTGGATGTGACGAACTAGAAGTCGTGACACGCCGGTCAACTGGGTGGATGTGACGAACTAGAAGTCGTGACACGCCGGTCAACTGGGTGTTGGTTCTGGTTCCAGGGTCTGGAAGACTGGAAGAATCCTGGAGTCGTGAGGATCCTGGTTAAAGGGTCTGGAGGACTGGAAGAATCCTGGAGTCGTGGAGATCCTGGTTAAAGGGTCGCCAGTTTGTTAAGATCCTCTTCTTCTATGTGTTTATCCTGATGCAGGGTAATTTCTATATTGGCCAAAGAGTGGCCTCTTCTTAAAATCTTGTTAAAATCTTCTTCTAAAAATCTTTTTCTTATCCTGGTAAAGGGTCGCCACAATGTTAACCCCTCCGTCTATGGCCCTGGGTTGGTTCGAAGTCGACGGGGGTTCTGGTTAGGAGGCAGCAACGGATCTGTTACTTGCAGTAGTTTCTTCTATACTACTCTCCGAGTTCTTCTTTAGTGGCTCGGAGGATTCTGAGAGGCTTATTAAATTCTTTGAGGTTTCTCTCCGATTCTTCTTGTAGCTTATCGGAAGATTCTATTGACTAAGTTCTTCTGAAGAGAGCACGGCTCGAAGGGGGAAAATAAAAAGTTTCTCTTGCTGTAATTTACTTCTAAACTGTTACAGGTAATGCTCAGCCTCGTAGTTGGAATCAGAACAAACATGGAAGAAATTGGTGGGCTTTATATACCCCAATTCTACGAACATCATCATTATTAAATGTTGAAGAGGCTGTATTATTTTTGCACAATATTTGAAAATAAAGTAAATCTTTTAGCTGTGTAAGGTTTAAACGAATAAACAAGATATTTGAAGATGAAGCCATATTTTTTATCTTAAACTGCGTATTTTCAGATCTGATGTTATCATGATCTGCCAAGTTAACTAAAAGTGGAAATTGAACTATGCATCTTTACACTAAAATAGCATATGAGTAAAAATTAAAGGTTTAAGATTTACAATTAAATGCTTAGGCAAGACATGACTTCAACATTTATAATGAAGAAAGAATGTATACAAAACATGACATGGCAAAAGTTACTCAGGATTCATTATTCAGCTAAATCTAAAAAATGATTATGAGATTTTAAAAAAAACAGGTCATCAATTATTTGGCAAAGTAGAAAGCACATCAAAATTTATCACAACGGAAAAATAATAATAAAAATACATAACAACAGTATTGCCGATTCGACATTCCTTATGGCGACATAATGTCGGGTCGGACATTGAGTACATTGTAATTTTGGTCTACTGTAACTATGATTATAATTATCAATTCATTTATTATCGTTAACTACAATTTCATTAAAGTACATTGGCTACGTTATTTAGTACATTACATCATTAAGTACAGTTTCATTAAAGTACATTACATTATATTAAATTAAAAGTATTACAGTTAATTATAATTAAACAGTTACTATAACTTTGTTTGTTACAGTGTTTCATATTAATAGACAATTAAGATTTTAGAAATATAATACAAAGTACATGGGCACATACGGTATGGATGAATATGGTTGAATAATAATATTTATACTACATAACATATAAATAATGACTTCTATAGAGTGTACAGTTTTTATTATGATGCTAAAGAATTTTCATACATTGAATACTAGAGATATGATGAAGGGAAATTAATGACGGGAAAATGTGACGTCATAGTTATTGAATTTGTACGTATAGTACAAATCATTATTAGGAAGACTTACAAGAACGAATTAGAGACAAAGAGTGGGTATTAATGACTAAGAAGTACAACTACGGGTTCCAATCCTGTTACATGCAATGTGTATGCATAATCTAGGGTCGAGGGTGAGATGCAAGACAATCATAATTAATTATAATAACTTCTATAACAAAAATGAAAAATGGAAAATGGATACGACTAAACCATAGAAATGGGAGATCGTAAGGTTATGACACAAACAAAAATAGGAAGCTACAAATACAATTTTTATCCAAAACTCGCTTAGGCGATTTTGGTTTCTTATGTAAAAATGAATATGGATTAGTCATTCTTCATTTTTACATATTTATATATATATATATATACATATATATATATATATATATATATATATATATATATATACACATTTATATATATATATATATATATATATATATATATATATATATATATATATATATATATTAATATATATATATACATTTATATATATATATATATATATATATATATATATATATATATATATATATATATATATATATATACACATTTATATATATACATTTATATATATATATATATATATACACATTTATATATATATATATATATATATATATATATATATATATATACACACATATATATATACACACATTTATATATATATATAAATGTGTATATATATACACATATATATATAAATGTGTACACACACACATATATATATATATATATATATATATATATATATATTTATATAACGTATGTTATTCATGTCGGTACTAATAACGCTTTAAATTCTAGATCGGAAGAACTGCTGGCTAGGTACAAGGACTTTCTAGAGCGATTAAAGGAAAAAACTAATAAGATTGGTTTAACAGGTATACTTCCTCGAATTATCCATCGTAACGATTTCTACAGCAAGGCGACCTATATTAACAATAATCTAAAGTCTCTTTGCCAACAGGAAGGAGTGCAATTTGCAAATTTTTGTAACAGTTTCTGCGGCAGGAGGGACTTGTTCCTTGGAGATGGACTTCATCTTAATGACGTAGGAGCTGCGCGTCTAGGAAGACTCTTTCATAATACTGTCTCTTCTTTTCAGGCTGCCGTAACTCGAACGGTCCCAGCGTAAATTCCATAAATTTCCACTGCGCTCGCGAAGTTGTCGCAATTACAAACAATTTGAAGGTTCGATCCTTAAATGGTCGTAGCCTACGAAATAAAATAAACGAATTTTTTTCTTTAATTGCTTGTAAAGACTATGATATAATTGCGATAAATGAATCGTGGCTTAGCACTGAAACTCGTGACTTTGTAGGGGAGTATCAAATTAAAGGTTATAGACTTTTTGTTAAAAACAGAATAGGTAGGCGAGGAGGCGGTGTTATGTTGTATATCAAAGATAATATAGCGAACGTTATAGAAGTAAAGCACACAATTCCAGAACCGATAGATTCGACTATAGCAGAACTTAAATTGAACGATTTCAAACTTGTTGTTGCGGTTATATATAGGCCCCCTAATCAAACAGCTGATACGGACGAAGCGTTATATCGTGAACTAAAGCGAATAATCGGTAGTAAGCAGGCTTTAGTAATGGGTGACTTTAATTGCGCCAACGTAAATTACGATACAATGCAGGGAGACGCGGAAGGTAATCGTTTAGTTAATTTTCTCGAGGATAGCTTTCTTATTCAAAAGGTTGGGGAACCTACGAGGTTGGACAGTATTTTAGATTTAGTAATAACTACTGATGACAGGCTAATTACTGATCTTCAAGTAATAGAACCGTTAAGCAATAGCGATCACAATATGGTAGAGTTTGTCCGCTCAGTAAGTCACTCGAAACCAGCTAACTCGACTAAAATTCCTAACTTCCAGCACGCAGACTTTAGTAAATTTCGAAATAAATTGTCACACGTCAATTGGGAAAACGTGCTGGGAAACTCCAACGCAAAACTAATGTGGGAATCGTTCGAAACAGTATTTAGGACTATAAATGAGGAATGTGTACCGTACAAAATTAAGCGTGGAAAAGTAAACAACAAGCATTTGTGGTTTACTTCTAGAGTAGGAGACATTATAAAGAGTAGAGATTGGGCTTATAGGCTATATAAGTGCGATAAAGATAATCTGTTGTTACGAAACAACAACATATCTCTAAGGCGTGAAGCGAAAAGTGTAATAAAAAAGTAAGTCCAAGCGCGAATTTGAAATCTCCATAGCTCGTGACGGTAAAGAAAACCCCAAGCGATTCTTTCAATACGTCAATAATAGAAATCCAGTAAAAAGCGTCTTGGGGCCTTTGAAAAATGTGAACGGAGATCTAATTTCTGAAAAAAGGAAATGGCTACTTGCTAAACGAATTTTTTACGTCAGTTTTTACTATAGAAGATGTAACAAATATCCCTACGGTCACAGACATAATACCTTTTGATAATGGTAATATTTTGGATAATATAGTGGTTAATGAAGGGGAGGTAACGCGCTATATTGATAAAATGAAAACTCTTAAATCACCGGGGCCGGATCCCATATATCCCATACAACTAAAAGAATTAAAAGATAGCATTGTTGTGCCGCTAACAAAGATTTTTAATGCGTCTATTTCTAAGGGGTGCGTACCAGATAATTTCAAGTTAGCAAACGTAACACCTATCTTTAAGAAAGGTGATAAAGGTGCGGCGGGAAATTATAGGCCAATCTGTTTAACGTCTGTTGTAGGTAAGCTACTGGAATCAATAATTAGGGATCGTATAGTCGAACACTTAGAATTCCATAAACTAGTTAGAAATACGCAGCACGGATTTAGGCGAAACAAATCTTGCTCAACTAATCTTTTAGAATTTTTCCAAAGCGTGGTTGACGTTTACGATAGACATCGGGCGGTTGATGTAGTGTGTTTAGATTTTCAAAAAGCATTTGACACTGTGCGCACAAAAGACTCATTGAAAAAACTAAGGCTCATGGAATCAGGGGTGTAGTAATAAATTGGCTAGAAGAGTGGTTGCGAGGCAGGAAACAGAGGGTGGTCGTTGATGGAGCGGAGTCGTGTTGGGCTAATGTAGCGAGTGGCGTTCCTCAGGGTTCTGTATTGGGCCCCTTGCTTTTTCTTATATATATTAACGATTTAGATGTCGGCCTAGTCAGTATAGTTTCAAAGTTTGCGGATGACACGAAGCTGGGTGGTAGGGCGATTAATGATGAAGATAGAGGTAAAATTCAGGAACATCTGAATAAAATCGTTGATTGGTCAGTCACATGGCAAATGAGATTTAATGTTGATAAGTGCAAAATTTTGCACATAGGTTCGCGTAACGGTAATTTTGCGTATAGTATGTCAGGGAAAGATTTAACAAGCGTAGAGCAGGAAAAAGATTTAGGAGTTATAGTCACTGGTGATTTGAAAGTAGCGAAACAAAGTACAGCAGCGGTCAATAAGGCGAACAAATTGTTAGGTTTTATAGCTCGAAATTTTGAGTACAAATCGCGCGATATTATAGTTCCACTTTATAAATCATTAGTTAGACCCCATTTGGAGTACGTGGTCCAATTTTGGAATCCGTATATGCGCAAAGATATAGACAAAATCGACAGAGTTCAAAGACGGGCAACTAAGATGATTCCGGCGCTTAGGTCAAAGTCGTACGAGGATAGGCTTAAGGAGTTAAAATTGACAACACTCAAGACTAGGAGGTTAAGGGGTGATCTAATCCAGGTTTTCAAAATTATGAATGGGTTTGATAACGTAGATAGAGATAGCTTTTTCGAAATATCTCAATATAATAGGACTAGAAATAACGGGTGTAAGTTGACAAGTAGAAGGTTCGAGACAGCAGTTGCGAAAAACTTTTTTACGCATAGAATAGTAAATAGCTGGAATAGTTTGCCGGTAGAAGTAATTAGTAGCACGTCTATAAACATGTTTAAAAATCGATTAGACGCATATGTTGATAGAAAGGGTATAGTTTAAGGTAGTAAAATTAAAGCTTTGTGGGGATAGATCTCACAGCTCATCACAAGTGTTGTGAGATATAGGGAGGCAGCGTCTTGGGTTAGGGGATACTCTCTGTCCTTACACACCCTATTTAAAGAGATTCCTCTGCCGAGCGGTGCCCGTGGCCGGTCAGTTTGCCTACGGACAGTTTGCCTACGGACAGTTTGCCTACTGGACAGTTTGCCTACTGGACATTATGCCTCTGGACACCAGGCCTACCGGACATTATGTCTAACGGACATGATACCTAACGGACATGATGCCTAAAGGACATTTCGCATCTACACTCTTTCATGACGAGAATATTTTCTTAATTTTTTTTATTATATAGTGAACAACTGTGGTATATTTATCCTTATCTTATTTAACTTATTTAACTTATTTAACTTATTTAACTTCAGATTCATGCAAAAGAATTAATTCAAGTTAGGTAGGTTAGGTAAGGTTAGGTAAGGTAAGGTTAGGTAAGGTAAGGTAGGTTAGGTTAGGTAGGTTAGGTTGCTTTTGTTCCTCTTCAAGATGTTAGCAACACGTTTGAACGATTTACGGCTGTTTTTGACGAGGAAACGGACGAGATCTTGGAAGACTTTCTAACCTATTTCGAGGCTACGTGGATTGGAATTCTGCAGCGAGGACGAAGAATACGGCCTGCTTTTCCGCAACAACTCGATAGAGGGCTGGCACAGAGCCTTCGACCTACGAGTCGCCATTACACACCCAACTCTGTGTCGACTTGTAGACCGATTGCGTAATTAAAATAAAATTAAAGATATGAAAATGAAATAAAATGAAATAGAATGGAATAAAATCGATGCCTCAATAAGCTGCGTCTGTTAGGCGTGTCGTCCTTTAG
>JAJOZX010000645.1:15000-22500 GCA_023014485.1 Bathynomus jamesi | reverse complement strand
AGCGGAGATATTACGCTATATTGATAAAATGAAAACGCGTAAATCACTGGGGTCGGATCCCATATATCCCATACAACTAAAAGAATTAAAAGATAGCATTGTTGTGCCGCTAACAAAGATTTTTAATGCGTCTATTTCTGAGGGTTGCGTACCAGATAATTTCAAATAAGCAAACGTAACACCTATCTTTAAGAAAGGCGATAAAGGTGCGGCGGGAAATTATAGACCAATCAGTTTAACGTCTGTTGTAGGTAAGCTACTGGAATCAATAATTAGGGATCGTATAGGCGAACACTTAGAAGTGCATAAACTAGTTAGAAATACGCAGCACGGTTTTAGGCGAAACAAATCTTGCTTAACTAATCTTTTAGAATTTTTCCAAAGCGTGGTTGAAGTTTACGATAGACATAGGGCGGTTGATGTAGTGTATTTAGATTTTCAAAAAGCGTTTGACACCGTGCCGCACAAAAGACTCATTGAAAAAAACTAAGGCTCATGGAATCAGGGGTGTAGTAATAAATTGGCTAGAAGAGTGGTTGCGAGGTAGGAAACAGGGTGGTCGTTGATGGAGCGGAGTCGTGTTGGGCTAATGTAGCGAGTGGCGTTCCTCAGGGTTCTGTATTGGGCCCCTTGCTTTTTCTTATATATATTAACGATTTAGATGTCGGCCTAGTCACCACAGTTTCAAAGTTTGCGGATGACACGAAGCTGGGTGGTAGGGCGATTAACGACGAAGATAAAGGTAAAATCCAGGAAGATCTGAATAAAATCGTTGATTGGTCAGTCACATGGCAAATGAGATTTAGCGTTGATAAGTGCAAAATTTTGCATATAGGTTCGCGTAACGGTAATTTTGCGTATAGTATGTCAGGGAAAGATTTAACAAGCGTAGAGCAGGAAAAAGATTTAGGAGTTATAGTCACTAGTGATTTAAAAGTAGCGAAACAAAGTACAGCAGCGGTCAATAAGGTGAACAAAGTGTTAGGTTTTATAGCTCGAAATTTTGAGTACAAATCGCGCGATATTATAGTTCCTCTTTATAAATCATTAGTTAGACCCCATTTGGAGTACGCGATCCAATTTTGGAATCCGTATATGCGCAAAGATATAGACAAAATCGAAAGAGTTCAAAGACGAGCAACTAAGATGATTCCGTCGCTTAGGTCAAAGTCGTACGAGGATAGGCTTAAAGAGTTAAAATTGACAACACTCGAGACTAGGAGGCTAAGGGGTGATCTAATCCAGGTTTTCAAAATTATGAATGGGTTCGATAACGTAGATAGAGATAGCTTTTTCGAAATATCTCAATATAATAGGACTAGAAATAACGGGTGTAAGTTGACAAGTAGAAGGTTCGAGACAGCAGTTGGCAAAAACTTTTTTACGCATAGAAAAATAAATAGCTGGAATAGTTTGCCGGTAGAAGTAATTAGTAGCACTTCTATAAACATGTTTAAAAATCGATTAGTCAAATATGTTGATAGATTGGGTATAGTTTAAGGTAGTAAAAGTAAGGCTTGGTGGTGATCGATCCCACAGCTCAACCCAAGTGTTGTGGGATATAGGGAGGCAGCATCTTGGGTTAGGGGATAATCTCTGTCCTTACACATCCCATTTAAAGAGATTCCTCTGCCGAGCGGTGGTGCCCCCCATAGTACTGTGAGGTATTGAAAAACTCATGATCTTCACTTGCCCCAAAAACACCTTGAAATGGTAGACCCAAAATGGGTGCAAACACATTCTAAATTACTGTACAGTCTTTACAGCCACACCTACACTTTTCCTCCTACGTATATATATTGTAATGTATATGTAAATTTTGACTTGGTCCGCAATCGATATGGATCGTGACGTATTTTTCGTTGGCAAGGTACTAGTATTGATGGATACCGTAATGAAATTGACTGGATTCTTTGGATCTGATATATTTGCATGTTGTTTATAAATAGATATAGAATGTAACATATTTGTGGAGAGTAGTCTATTATGACTTGATCCTCTGGATCCAGAGATTCTATCTTTAGTTTTAAATCGATAATTAATTAGTTTTAAATTGATAATTAATTAGTTATGCAAAAATTGGTCGTTGCCAATGTAGAGGCAGTTCTTGCATAAATTTCTTATAATCTTGTGGTTCGGAACCGACGTAAAATTGTAGGTCCCCTTCGCCACCACGGAGGACATACACAATTAAGAACACAGTTAGGTATACCAACCATGAGTGGATCCTAGGGTCATTGTTGGTCTGTAACATTATAACATATATATAAATATAAATATATATATAAATATATATATTTATCTGCAAACACGCAGCATAATTAACGTAAAGAACGACGCTTGTATAGGAGATATTCCGCAAGGTGAGAGAGAGAGAACGAAACCAATGAAAAAATGACGTAACCACCCGGGAATCGAACCCGGGATCTTCCGATTGCGGTCAGATATGATAACCACTACACCATGGGCCTCACTCATTCAAATGCCGTATTTCTTCTACATACGCGCAGAAACCAATGCCCCAAGGGGGCACCTCCCGCATGCCGTAACATTATATACATTTAACTGCAAACACGCAGTATAATTAACGTAAAGAACGACGCTTGTATAGGAGATATTCCGCGCAAGATGAGAGAGAGAGAAAGAAACAAATGAAAAAATGAGGTAACTACCAAACAATCGAACCCGGGATCTTCCGATTGCCGGTCAGATATGATAACCACTACACCATGGGCCTCACTCATTCAAATGCCGTAATTCTTCTACATACGCGCAGAAACCAATGCCCCAAGGGGGCACCTCCCGCATGCCATAACATTATATACATTTAACTGCAAACACGCAGTATAATTAACGTAAAGAACGACGCTTGTATAGGAGATATGCCGCGCAAGATGAGAGAGAGAGAACGAAACAAATGAAAAAATGAGGTAACCACCCGGGAATCGAACCCTGGATCTTCCGATTGTCAGTCAGATATGATAACCACTACACCATGGGCCTCATTCATTCAAATCCCGTAATTCTTCTACATACGCGCAGAAACCAATACCCCAAGGGGGCACATCCCGCATGCCGTAACATTATATACATTTAACTGCAAACACGCAGTATAATTAACGTAAAGAACGACGCTTGTATAGGAGATATTTCGCGCAAGATGAGAGAGGGAGAACGAAACAAATGAAAAAATGAGGTAACCACCCGGGAATCGAACCCGGGATCTTCCGATTGCCGGTCAGATATGATAACCACTACACCATGGGCCTCACTCATTCAAATGCCGTAATTCTACTACATACGCACAGAAACCAATGCGCCAAGGGGGCACCTCCCGCATGCCGTAAAATTATATACCTTTAACTGCAAACAAGCAGTATAATTAACGTAAAGAACGACGCTTGTATAGGAGATATTCCGCGCAGGATGAGAGAGAGAGAACGAATATCTCCTATACAAGCGTCGTTCTTTACGTTAATTATACTGCGTGTTTGCAGTTAAATGTATATAATGTTACGGGATGCGGGAGGAGCCCCCTTGGGGCATTGGTTTCTGCGCGTATGTAGAAGAATTACGGCATTTGAATGAGTGAGGGCCATGGTGTAGTGGTTATCATATCTGACCGGCAATCGGAAGATCCCGGGTTCGATTCCCGGGTGGTTACCTCATTTTTTCATTTGTTTCGTTCTCTCTCTCTCATCTTGCGCGGAATATCTCCTATACAAGCGTCGTTCTTTACGTTAATTATACTGGGTGTTTGCAGTTAAATGTATATAATGTTACGGTATGCGGGAGGTGCCCCCTTGGGGCATTGGTTTCTGCGCGTATGTAGAAGAATTACGGCATTTGAATGAGTGGGGCCCATGGTGTAGTGGTTATCATATCGGACCGGCAATCGGAAGATCCCGGGTTCGATTCCCGGGTGGTTACCTCATTTTTTCATTTGTTTTGTTCTCTCTCTCATCTTGCGCGGAATATCTCCTATACAAGCGTCGTTCTTTACGTTAATTATAGTGCGTGTTTGCAGTTAAATGTATATAATGTTACGGCATGCGGGAGGTGCCCCCTTGGGGCATTGGGTTCTGCGCGTATGTAGAAGAATTACGGCATTTGAATGAGTGAGGCCCATAGTGTAGTGGTTATCATATCTGACCGGCAATCGGAAGATCCCAGGTTCGATTCCCGGGTGGTTACCTCATTTTTTCATTTGTTTCGTTCTCTCTCTCTCATCTTGCGCGGGATATCTCCTATACAAGCGTCGTTCTTTACGTTAATTATACTACGTGTTTGCAGTTAAATGTACATAATGTTACGGCATGCGGGAGGTGCCCCCTTGGGGCATTGGTTTCTGCGCGTATGTAGAAGAATTACGGTATTTGAATGAGTGATGCCCATGGTGTAGTGATTATCATATCTGACTGGCAATCGGAAGATCCCGGGTTCGATTCCCGGGTGGTTACCTCATTTTTTCATTTGTTTCGTTCTCCCTCCCTCATCTTGCGCTTCATATCTCCTATACAAGCGTCGTTCTTTACGTTAATTATACTGCGTGTTTTCAGTTAAATGTATATAATGTTACGGCATGCGGAAGGTGCCCCCTTGGGGCATTGGTTTCTGCGCGTATGTAGAAAAATACTGGCATTTGAATGAGTGAGGCCCATGGTGTAGTGGTTATCATATCTGACCGGCAATCGGAAGATCCCGGGTTCAATTACCGGGTGGTTACCTCATTTTTTCATTTGTTTCGTTCTCTCTCTCTCATCTTGCGCGGTATATCTCCTATACCAGCGTCGTTCTTTACGTTATATATAAATATATATATAAATAAATATATATATATATATATATATATATTATATATATAAATAAATATATATATATATAAATAAATAATATATATAAATAAATATATATATAAAATAAATATATATATAAAAATAAATATATATATATATATAAATAATATATATATAAAAATAAAATATATATAAAAATAAATATATATATATATATAAATAAATATATATATATATAAATAAATATATATATATATAAATAAATATATATGTATATAAATAATATTATATATATATAAATATATATATATATAAATAAATATATATATATATATATAAATAAATAAATATATATATATATATAAATAAATATATATATATATATATATAAAAATAAATATAGACAAAATCGAAAGAGTTCAAAGACGAGCAACTAAGATGATTCCGTCTCTTAGGTCAAAGTCGTACGAGGATAAGACTAGGAGGTTAAGGGGTGATCTAATCCAGGTTTTCAAAATTATGAATGGGTTCGATAACGTACAGTAGATAGAGATAGCTTTTTCCAAATATCTCAATATAATAGGACTAGAAATAACGGTTGTAAGTTGACAAGTAGAAGGTTCGAGAGAGCAGTTGCGAAAAACTTTTTTACGCATAGAATAGTAAATAGCTGGAATAGTTTGCCGGTAGAAGTAATTAGTAGCACGTCTATAAACATGTTTAAAAATCGATTAGACGCATATGTTGATAGAAAGGGTATAGTTTAAGGTAGTAAAATTAAGGCTTTCTGGGGATAGATCCCACAGCTCAACACAAGTGTTGTGGGATATAGGGAGGCAGCGTCTTGGGTTAGGGGATACTCTCTGTCCTTACACACCCCATTTAAAGAGATTCCTCTGCTGAGCGGTGCCCCCCATAGTACTGTGAGGTATTGAAAAACTCATGATCTTCACCTGCCCCACAAACACCTTTAAATGGGAGACCCAAAATGGGTGCACACACATTTCTACTTTACTGTACAGTCTTTACAGCCACACCTACACTTTTTCTCGTAAGTGTATATATTGTAATGTATATGATCGTAAATTTTGACTTGCTCCGCAATCGATATGGACCGTGACTGAATGGATACCGTAATGAAATTGACTGGATTCTTTGGATCTGATATATTTGCATGTCCCTTATAAATAGATATAGAGTGTAACATATTTGTGGACAGTAGTCTATTATGACTAGATCCTCTGGATCCAGAGATTCTATCTTTAGTTTTAAATCGATAATTATTAATTGGTTTTAAATCGATAATTATTTAGTTTCGTAAAAATTGGTCTTTGCCAATTTACCGGCGGTTTTTACATAAATTTCTTATGTTCATGTGGTTCGGAACCCACGTAAAATTGTAGGTCCCCTCCGGCACCACGGAGGACATACACAATACACGATTACGAACACAGTTAGGTAGACCAGCCATGAGTGGATCCTAGGGTCTTTGCTGGACTGAAACATTATAACATTATAACATTATATATATAAATATACATATATAAATATATATATAAATATATAAGTATATATGATGAATAAAACCACGAAGGAAAGGAAACACAAAATGGTGCTCAAGCGCTTTCGTCTAATGACATCCTCAGGAACACTGAAGTATATAAAAAGGTTAAGCCTATATATAGGTTACAGAAAGAAAAAAAGAAAAATAAATAACATACATACACAAACACACACATATATATATACATATATATACATACATATCTATATATACAAATACATACATACATACATACATACATATATATACAATAAACAGAGAAGTAAAAATAATAAAAAATAAAAAATTAAAACCTTAAAGGATTACCAATGAGGCGTACAGATTGTAAGGAAAAATATCGATTTTTAGCACAAGATCAAATGGATTATAAAGATACAAATTTATACTGGGACTCTGCCGGGTTTTAACACAATGCTGCCTATGGTCAGGTTTCGATATATATAAAAAAAAAAAAAATGCTTCAGTTTTATTCCATTCAAGCAACATTGTTAATAGAAATATTCTTGAGTCTGCCATTATCCAACTTTCAAATAACTTCAACATAAGCAAAGGTCTTTTTCAACTCGATCCTGTTATGTTGAATTCCTTTAAAGCAGACTTAGATAAGAAGTGTAAAACATTAAATCTTTGGTAAACTTGTCTTCTACTTTATTAACTTTTAATTTGCATTATTTTTTTTTTTTATATATATCGAAACCTGACCATAGGCAGAGATGTGTTAAAACCCGGACAGAGTTCTAGTATAAATTTGTATTTTTATAATCCATTTGATCTTGTGCTAAAAATCGATTAACTTTTAATTTGCATTTTATTTTATTTTTTTTTATATACTGTATATCGAAACCTGACCATAGGCAGCATTGTGTTAAAACCCGAGAGTCCCAGTATAAATTTGTATCTTTATAATCCATTTGATCTTGTGCTAAAAATCGATATTTTTCCTTACAATCTGTACGCCTCATTGGTAATCCTTTAAGGTTTTAATTTTTTATTTTTTATTATTTTTACTTCTCTGTTTATTGTATATATATGTATGTATGTATGTATGTATGTATTTGTATATATAGATATGTATGTATATATATGTATATATATATGTGTGTGTTTGTGTATGTATGTTATTTACTTTTCTTTTTTCTT
>JAJOZX010000645.1:0-5000 GCA_023014485.1 Bathynomus jamesi | reverse complement strand
AAAGATGAGGATATCAGGTTCTACGAAGACCAAAAGACTGAGAGGAAAGGTCATATGTCTGGTCATGACAAGATTTTTGAGACAAGATCCCTGCAGCAAGCAGCGAGGAATGAAAGACTGCAGCATAGACAAGAACAAGGTAAAACTAATTACTTTGAACGTTACAAAAAGTTTTAAGTTTTACTCCATTGCGATATTTAGCATGTACTTAACAATTACTGTCTTAACATGTTGTACTATTTTACAGCTGCAGCAGAACAAGAGGCAGTTGTTCATGTGGATGACATTACCTGGGGTGACTCAACTGACAACGACGCTAACACAGAGGACATGGATTACCATCAGCCTCGTCCTGGATGTTCTCACCATCAAGACACTGTGACTAGTGTGACTTTGACGTTTCCAAGGAAGGTCATGGAATGTGATGTCATCTGCAATACAGCTGATCGTCTTGGTTTATCAGACAATCAAGTTACTGCCATGGTTTCTGCCACCTTGAAAGCTGGAGGGGCTGATCTGGATAACTTCGTCATCTCAACCTCAACAACACGTCGCAACAGAATGCTGTCCAGGTATAATATCAGCCAGAGTCACATGTCCAAGTTTTGTGAAAACCCCCACAGTACGCTGCCTTACACTGGGATGGAAAGTTGCTCAAAGATGTCTTGGGCAGTGAACCTGGAAGTACCTCAGAGACTTTAGCTGTGCTAGTGTCTGGTCCACCTTCATACACTGAAGGAAAGTTATTGGGAGTACCTGTCATCGACAATTCTTCTGGCACAGCTCAGGCTGAGGCTTCAATGGATTTACTGGAGACATGGGAACTTACGGATAATGTTACTGCCCTTGTTTTTGACACTACATCCAGTAACAGTGGAGTTCACAGAGGAGCTGCCAAACTGCTAGAGAAAATGCTGAACAAAAAGGTGTTTTATCTGGCCTGTCGACATCACATCCTGGAAATCCTAGTAGGAGCAGTTTGGGAGAAGCTGTTTGGGAAGGTGAAGGGGCCAGATAATCCCTGGTTTGAGCATCTGAAGGATGTTTGGACGGACTTGTCCAAGGAAAACCCAAAGATGCTGGCTATCAACAGCAAATGGCTGAAGGAAAAGAAGAAGAACAGTGAAGAAATACTCCAAGACATTCTAACAGCAGAAAGGCTTCCAAGAGCCGACTACAGGGAAATGGCTGAACTGACAGTCATTGTTCTTGGAGGAACGCCTCCTCGAGGTATTCACTGGAGTCGACCAGGCGCCATTCATCAGGCCAGATGGATGGCCAGAAACCTGTACTCCATGAAAATGCTGATGTTTGCAGATCAACTTGAGTACGACGAAGACACTGTATCAAAGCTGGAAAGACTCAACACCTTCCTTGCGCTGTTCTACACTCCTGTATGGATGATGTCAATGTCTGCTGCAGATGCTCCCGTGAATGATCTAAGTCTAATCCAGGACATGTTGAAGTACAAGAAAACTGACCCAGAGCTTGCTGATGCAGTACTTAATAAGATGGAAAACCACAAATGGTACCTGACGCAGGAAGTCGTGCCATTTGCCCTGTTCAGCAGTAGATTGAGTGACACATTGAAGCACGACATTGCTGCCCAGTTACATGCCACTGAGAAGCCAGACAGCTTCAGAACAGGAAAGCCTCTATTCCAGAGAGTCACAGCTAAGACCACCCTGGTTGATCTCATTGGCCCAGAATCACATTTCCTGCTGGACACACTGAACATTGGATCCGAGTGGCTTCTGGAACCTGTCACGTCTTGGCCACAGAATGAGGACTACAGAAAAGCGTTGGACTATGTTAAGAATCTGAAAGCGGTGAATGACATTGCTGAACGTGGTGTCAAGATGATGAGCGACTTTGCAAATGTCATAACAACAGATGCCAAGCAAAGGGACTATCTCCTTCAAGCTGTGGAGTTCAACAGACGCCGCTTTGACAGCTTCAAGAAACAAACTCTCAACAACTGACTGTGTAAATGTCATTATGAAATTAATCATCATGTAATGCTTTCACTTCTTGATCGATTAGACTTGTGACAAAATGTTAATCTCAAATTTGTGTCATGAATAAGGCGCCTTGTCTGCCTTGAGTGTGAGAAAACGAATTTTGTGATATTTCTGAAATCTTTGTATGTACCAATGTGCCATTTCTTGTTCCAAGACTATCATAATTGTATAAGTTAGAAAGAGGATTAAAAACACTTTAATTTGGTGCCTATTTTGTTGCTCTATCTTGTTTAGATAAAAAGTTATAGTGCAAAACATGATTCAAGGGACCCCGGAACTGGTGCTTTTGGCCGATTTCAAGGCAGAAAACTTAAAGCTCCATGCGGCAATGGTTCCCAACAACCTAGGTCAAAATGGTTGTGATTTTCCGCCTTTTCAGGTCAAACAGCATGGGAAAAAGTACAGAAACCTATGAAAATAAGAAAAAGTTGATTTTTGAACAGGGCTAGGGTGTCATGTCTCGAGTAAAAGTGTACGTAGGACAAATTGTTTGTTGTTTTCCGATAGATACTAAACTTAAAATCTGGGCTTTCCCTATGTACCCGCACATCCAAAAATGGGATTGAATTGTCTTGTTCCACTTCTAAAGTAAACTTAATGGAGGAGACTTGATCATTTAACTGAAGGAGGAAGTTATCCAGGTCACGATTCATGGGCCAGATACACAAAATATCATCGACGTACCTTCGGCTTTACAAATTTGTTACAGTCTCGCGTGTTTTGAAAAACAGTGTAATCTCCCTCAGTATTTGTTTAACAAAGTTAAAGGCCTCGTTTATAGTGCGACGAATGGTAATTACGAAGATAACTTTCCTAAACGTTTTCGCGATGGCCTCTCACAATTAAAAAAAGATGGGGAGCTCCATATTACTAAAGCAGACAAGGCTAACACCATAGTTATTATGGACAAAGTGGACTACATCGGAAAGATGAACGAGCTTCTCCAGGACCCCGCCACATACAGCAAACTTAGGAAACCCGCAGGATGACGTCATCAAATCATTTAATAGTGGCTTGAAACGCATTCTCAAAGATCATAAGGACTTAATTCCGCTTTTCATGTCCACTTCACGTTCTCTGCCCTACCTTTACGGTCTTATTAAACCCACAAACCTGCAACCTATGCGCCCTATTATTAGCTCGGTGGGCTCTATTACTTATAAACTCTCCAAATGGCTTGTCAAAGTCTTGTCCCCCATTCTTGGAACTATCTCTGATTCACATGTAAAAAATTCCATGGATCTTACTGAAAAATTGAATAATGCAGGTACTGAAACTAACGATAGATTGATCAGTTTTGACGTTTGTTCATTGTTTACAAAAGTGCCGATTGATGATATGCTTGACTTTCTCTCCCAAGAATTACATAAGTATGACCTGCCACTACCTTCACACATTGTTTTGGAACTTATTAAGCTTTGCATCGAAGACTGTAAATTCACTTTCAATAACGAGTATTATCAACAAGTGTTTGGGATGGCCATGGGCAACCCCTTATCTCCCCTCCTCTCCAATATTTATATGGAGTTTTTCGAAATTACTTACATTCCGAGAATCCTGGGGGTTGGCATCCCTTGGTTGCGGTACGTCGACGATATTTTGTGTATCTGGCCCATGAATCGTGACCTGGATAACTTCCTCCTTCAGGTAAATGATCAAGTCCCCTCCATTAAGTTTACTTTAGAAGTGGAACAAGACAATTCAATCCCATTTTTGGATGTGCGGGTACATAGGGAAAGCCCAGGTTTTAAGTTTAGTATCTATCGGAAAACAACAAACAATTTGTCCTACGTACACTTTTACTCGGGACATGACACCCCCCACTAAGAAGGCCATTTTTTCATCAATGTTTCTCCGCGCCCTTAGGATCGCCAGTCCGGAATACATCGATGCCGAATTGGAAAAAATCAACGGTATTGGAAGTGATCTGTGTTACCCATCTGCATTTAAGGAATCTTGTCTCAACAAGGCAAAACGAACTTTCTATCGTGTCAATAATAACACTCGTACATTGTCAAAAAATATTTTAGTACTTCCATTTTTCCCGGGCTTTTTAGGCATTGCTAATGTACTTAAACTTTTGGATATTAATGTAGTATTTTCATATAACAATATTGTGAAAAATATCATAGTAAAAAATAGCCCTACCAATAATTCAGGCATTATCTATAAAATTGGGTGTAAACAATGTGATTCCTTTTACATAGGTCAGACGGGAAAGGATTTGCACACACGTATAAAACAGCATCAATATTCCGTTAGAACAGGACAGTTGTCCAGTGCTCTTTTTGTCCATTTCTCAGAGTTATCCCACTGTATTGATTGGAATAATGCTTCAGTTTTATTTCACTCTAGCAACATTGTTTATAGAAATATTCTTGAGTCTACCATTATCCAACTTTCAAATAACTTCAACATAAGCAAAGGTCTTTTTCAACTCGATCCTGTTGTTTTGAATTCCTTCAAAACAAATTTAGATAAAAAGGGTAGGACGCTAAATCTTTGGTAAACTTGTACGCTACTTTATTAACTTTTAATCGTCATTTTATTTATATATATATATATATATCGAAACTTGACTCTAAAAGGCAAAGTGTTAAAACCCGGGCAGATTTCCAGTATAAATTTGTATTTTTATAATTCATTTGATCTTGTGCTAAAAATCGATATTTTTCCTCACAAATCTGTTTGCCTCTTTGTTAATCCTCTAATTTTTAATTTATATATATATATATATTTATTTTTAATTTTTTTCTTTCTGTAACCTATATATAGGCTGTAACCCTTTTATGTAGTTCAGTGTTCCTGAGGATGTCATTAGACGAAAGCGCTTGAGCACCATTTTGTGTTTCCTTTCTTTCGTGGTTTTATTCATCATATATATATAATATATATATATATATTTGTTATTTATATATATTATATATATTTTTATATATTATATATATTATTTATATATATTATATATATATTTATCAT
>JAJOZX010000644.1:1250000-1269333 GCA_023014485.1 Bathynomus jamesi | reverse complement strand
ATCCGAGTTTTACAAGATCACCGCGAGAGGGCTCCAAAGTCATGCCGTGGCCTCCCCTAGCAACAAACAGTCAGTGTGAAAATGACGTCCGCACAACAGAAGGCATTTTGTGTATTGCAGTTTTCGAGCTGTAAATCAGTCGCCGGATCTTACACCATGCGACTTCTTCCTTTGGGGGTACGTTAAGGATACTGTGTACGTGCCACCATTGCCCACATCTTTGGATGAGCTCTGAACTTGCATTGGTACTACCGTAGTCAGTGACAACAAACATGCTGGAGCGAGTATAGGAGGAATTCGACTATCGTGTCAACGTTGCGTGTAACTAGGGGAAGTCACAGAGCATTTATGAGGTGAGACACAAAATTTGGACAGTTTTTCTTTTGGTTGATGTATCACAAATCACACTGTATTTGTAACATTAAAAAATATTCTCATTTGAAATCATGTGAATCATTTTGAATAGCCCTGTGTATATATTAGGGTGGCCCTTAAAACTGAAGTGTTGATTTTGTATCCTCTCACCCACTCAATTTGTTCCGTTACTCATCTAACTGCACTGTGCAAAATATGACAGTTTTTGAGAAATATTTAGAGGTCACCCTGGCACATCAAAGTTTTCCTTCTATTAGGTTCTTGGTATACTCAATTACTCATACTAATTAATCATTTGCAGGATTGATACATGATGTATACGCGACAGAAGTGTTATCTTGGTGTTTATTTTGTGGAAGAAATCAGGGGAAGGAATACAAGGGGCTGAAGAAGAACCACACAAAGAATTTCCCATCCTACAGAATGAAGGACGACATTTCATGGAGACCTTGATGATGTGTTCGATCTTTCACGTCATGGCGCCCTCGAGACCATGATGAATGAGGACAAGAACTTCCTTGTCGCTCAGCTCGATAATCCCACTTCCTCCAGCTTTGGCCCAATTGACAAGAAAATAGCTGACCAACAAATGAGGAAGAGGATTCGGTGTGAGGCAGAGATGAACTGAGAGGAGAAGGCTAAGCGCGAGGCGGATGCAAGATGGTCCCAGGGAGAACTGGAGGCTTCTAGTTCAAGCACATCTGAATCATCAGATTCAGATACTGTAGTTTTTAAGGAGTCAGCACGAAAACGTTCCACTCCTAAGCGATTGAAGTCTGTGATCACGCCTGACATTTCCTTAGCCTTGGATTGCCACATCAGTGACAGGAAAAGAATGGCAGTGGTCACAGCAACTATTAAATTGCTGCATCCAACATGGGACTTCATGCTGGAGTTTGTACTCTCATTGAAAAGGAGTTGGGTATTGATCTGGTGTGGATCGCTTGCCGACACCACGTGGTAGAAGTTGTCCTTGATGCGGCCTTCGGGGCTTGTTTCGGAACATCCAGTGGACCTGAAATTGGCCTATTCAAGCGCTTCAAGCAGCACTGGGTTTTCATTGATCGCAGCAAGTTCGAGAGTGCACCCGACAGCCTGTTCATTGAAACAGCAGAGCAGAGGAAGGAAATGGTCTCCTACTACAAGGAGGCTATCAAGAAGAGCCAGCGGGATGACTATGATGAACTGATGCTTCTCTGCCTCCTTTTCTTGGGAGGGAAGCTTGACGGTCCTGTGAGAATTCAAAGCCCTGGAGCCATGCACCACGCACGATGGATGGCCCAAGGCCATTTACATGCTCAAGGTGTTCCTATTCAGAGATCAATTCACCTTACTTCAGACCAAGAAACGGAACAATGAGGAACTAAGCCTGTTTATCACACTCCTTTACAGCCACTACTGGAACGAGGCCAGTGTTGCATACATGGTTCCATTGAATGACCTCACTTCCTTGCGCCAGCTGAAAGCTCACCCAGGAAAGACGAACGACGCGGCGAAGCGCCATTTGTGGTTCATTTCTGAGCACTTAATCCCCTTGGCACTCTTTGATCCTTGAGTTCATGCGTCCACGAAGGAGAGGATTGCTCACAATATCGTAGCTGTTCCCAAAAAAAGAAAAGGACTCAAGTGGTGGATGGAAAAACATTCTCCTCGAGCAATCCCTTGGAATTCTATGCCACCAAACGTTCAGCAATCTTCTTCAACCTTGTCATGCAGCACGGAAGTGAACAGGCACAATCATTCCTGTTGAAGACATCCAAATGATTGGAACACAGATCCAGCTTACCAAGGAATGAAGGAACATGTAAAGATGGCAGTGGTTAATGATTGCGCAGAAAGAGGAGTTGCGCTCATTAAGACTTTCAACAGCACAATCACGAAGGATGAAGTGCAAAAGCAGTACCTTCTCCGCGCAGTCACTCAGCACCATAAGGAATTCAGAGCCGACTAAAACTGGTCTCAAGAAGACCTAAAGATCTTAAACTGTGTGCATTATTTGTTCCACTGTTATATATCATATATTAATATATTATGAAATTATGTCATAAATTGTCAAGTCATTATCATCTTTGTTCAATAAATGTTCGTCATAAATTGTCAAGTCATTATTCAAATCGTTTCATTTTGAGTGAGTGCATAAAAAGGTCCTAGAGCAGAGATAATTGGCATGTTTATTCTTGTGGGGCGATAGAATAAGGGCAGATGTGACTGAATTTAGAATTCCAAAAAACGCTGTTGTGGACCACCCATATTATATATATATATATATATATATATATAATGAATAAAACCACGAAGGAAAGGAAACACAGAATGGTGCTCAAGCGCTTTCGTCTAATGACATCCTCAGGAACACTGAAGTACATAAAGAGTTAGCCTATATATAGGTTACAGAAAAAAAAAAATATATATATATATATATATATATATATATATATATATATATAATAAGTGGAGAAACAAAAAGGATTGTGAGAGGCGCACACAAATTTATAAGGAAAAACTATCTATTTTTAGCACAAGATTAAATGAAATATATATATACAAATTTATACTGGAAAGCTGCCCGGGTTTTAGCACACCCCTTTTTGTATATAAAAATTGAAAAATAAAAGTTTAGGGTGCCATACAAGTTTACCAAAGATTTAGCATTCTACCTTTATCTAAATCTGTTCTGAAGGAATTCAAAACAACAGGATCAAGTTGAAAAAGTCCTTTGCTTATGTTGAAGTTATTTGTAAGTTGGATAATGGCAGACTCAAGAATATTTCTATTAACAATGTTGCTAGAGTGAAATAAAACAAGCATTATTCCAATCAATACAGTGGGATAACTGACAAATGGACAAAAAGGGCACTGGACAACTGTCATGTTCTAACGGAATATTGATGCTGTTTTATATGTGCGCGCAAATCCTTTCCCGTCTGACCTATGTAAAAGGAATCACATTGTTTACAACCAATTTTATCGATAATGCCTGAATTATTGATAGGGCTATTTTTTACTATGATATTTTTCACAATATTGTCATATGAAAATACTACATTAATATCCAAAAGTTTAAGTACATTAGCAATGCCTAAAAAGCCCGGGAAAAATGGAAGTACTAAAATATTTTTTGACAAAGTACGAGTGTTATTATTGACACGATAGAAAGTTCGTTTTACCTTGTTGAGACAAGATTCCATAAACGCAGATGGTTAACACAGATCACTTCCAATACCATTGATTTTTTCTAATTTGGCATCGATGTATTCCGGACTGGCGATCCTAAGGGCATCGAGAAACATTGAAGAAAAACTGGCCTTCTTAGTTGGGGTGTCATGTCCCAAGTAAAAGTGTACGTAGGACAAATTGTTTGTTTTTTTCCCGATAGATACTAAACTTAAAACCTGGGCTTTCCCTATATACACGCACATCCAAAAATGGGATTGAATTGTCTTGTTCCACTTCTAAAGTAAACTTAATGAAGGGGACTTGATCATTTAACTGAAGGAGGAAGTTATCCAGGTCACGATTCATGGGCCAGATACACAAAATATCGTCGATGTACCGCAAAAAAACAAACAATTTGTCCTACATACACTTTTACTCGGGACATGACACCCCCACTAAGGCCATTTTTTCTTCAATGTTTCTCCGCGCCCTTAGGATCGCCAGTCCGGAATACATTGATGCCAAATTAGAAAAAATCAATGGTATTGGAAGTGATCTGTGTTATCCATCTGCGTTTATAGAATCTTGTCTCAACAAGGCAAAACAAACTTTCTATCGTGTCAATAATAACACTCGTACTTTGTCAAAAAATATTTTAGTACTTCCATTTTTCCCGGGCTTTTTAGGCATTGCTAATGTACTTAAACTTTTGGATATTAATGTAGTATTTTCATATAACAATATTGGGAAAAATATAGTAGTAAAAAATAGCCCTATCAATAATTCAGGCATTATCTATAAAATTGGTTGTAAACAATGTGATTCCTTTTACATAGGTCAGACGGGAAAGGATTTGCACACACGTATAAAACAGCATCAATATTCTGTTAGAACAGGACAGTTGTCCAGTGCCCTTTTTGTCCATTTGTCAGAGTTATCCCACTGTATTGATTGGAATAATGCTTCAGTTATATTTCACTCTAGCAACATTGTTAATAGAAATATTCTTGAGTGCCATTATCCAACTTACAAATAACTTCAACATAAGCAAAGGTCTTTTTCAACTTGATCCTGTTGGTTTGAATTCCTTCAGAACAGATTTAGATAGGGTGGCATACAAGTTTACCAAAGATTTAGCATTCTACCTTAACTTTTATTTTTCAATTTTTATATACAAAAAGGGCAGTGTGCTAAAACCTGGGCAGATTTCCACTATAATTTTTTTTTTTTTTATAACATTGGTTGGAAACAATTCATTTAATCTTGTGCTAAAAATCGAAAATTTTTCAACTTTTATATACAAAAAGAGCAGTGTGCTAAAACCTAGGCAGATTTCTAGTATAAATTTGTGTATATATATCAGGGCTGTGGAGTCGGAGTCGGAAGCAATTTTGGTGGTGCTGGAGTCGGAGTCGGAGTCGTTGGTAAAAATGTACCGACTCCAACCTCAATATAAATTTTAATAAAATATGTTTTTGTGTGATATATCACTGGCAGCTATGGTGGTTAAACCACTTAAATAATAAATACAATGTTTTCCATTTCAGACACTAATGCCATTAATTCATTTTTTCTTTTCAGATAATATTTTTTATTTTTAATGCTTATTTAATTTCGAGTTCTTTCTAAATTTTTTAACTTTCAAGTCTAAAACCCCTTTCACAATGGCAAAGACTTCCAACAAAGTCTGCAGTTTTTTAATATTTTACAATAACCACAGATGGGAAACATTTCGTGTGTCAGTGTATGATAGAAGATGATGATGATGATGATGATGAAGAAAAATTATGTGAAGCAAAAATCAGTGGTTTTACTGGCTCTGATAAAAATGCACCAACCAGAGCATCAAATTTGAAAAGACATTTGCAGTGTTTCCATCCCAAAATTTTAGAAGTTGTCATTGAGAAAGGTAGTAATAAAAACCTTGCAACTACTTCAAAGTTAACAAAAGATCAGAAATCTACTGAACAACAACCACCACTTACAAGATTCTTTACTACAGACAAAGTTACCGTAACAATGACCACAAATGATGATGCTTCACGTGGTGGTGATGAAATGCCTCTTGTGTAATTATCATAGCAGATTTAGAATTAATATACCTTCGGAGTTGGAGACTAAAAATTGAGGAGTCGGAGTCGGTTTTTTATGTGCTGACTCCACAGCCCTGATATATATATATATATATATATATATATATATATATATTTTATAACATTGGTTGGAAATAATTCATTTAATCTTGTGCTAAAAATCGATAGTTTTTCCTTATAAATTTGTGCCCCCCTCCCACAATCCTTTTTGTTTCTCCATTTATTGTATATATTATATATTTTTTTTTCTGTAACCTATATATGGCTGTAACTCTATGTACTTCAGTGTTCCTGAGGATGTCATTAGACGAAAGCGCTTGAGCACCATTCTGTGTTTGCTTTCCTTCGTGGTTTTATTCATCATAAATATTTTTCACATGTTACTTTCGTGAAATAATTTTCATATATATATATATATATATATATATATATATATATATAGCTTCTGATTCCTCCCAGTCCCAGCCAACACCAAAGCTGTGCAAGTTGTTCAATTTTATGGCTGCTGCAGCTCCCTCTACAGTCTACAGCTTCTCAGAACCCTATTGTCAGCCAGGTGGACAGCTACCTTGACCAGCCTTGCACTGATGAGGACTGCAATCCCCTGTCATGGGGGAGGGACAATGCACATCTGTATCCTGATGTATCTATTCTTGCTGCCAAGCATTTTTGCATCCCTGCCTCTAGTGCACTGACGGAGCACTTATTCAGTATTGTAATGATCATTACAATGATAATGAAATGATAATGAAACAAAAATGCTGTAACAGTAATGAAAAATTTTTAGGTAATGATAATGATAAACCTTGTAATAACCCCATGTCTGCCTTGAAGAACAGTCCCATAGTTATGATTACATGGAAAGAAATAAAAAAAAAACTACAAGCACAGAATTGTTTCCATTATTCTCCCCAACTCAAAATTCATTAGAACTTTGGTACTGGGTTGGTGTTAAAATAGGCTTTACTACAGTCCCGTCATAACATAGTTATGACTGACACTGGTCTTCACTGACTATTGTTAAATGCAACAGTCTCTGATTGATTCTCCACAGCTCATAATTATCATACAAGGTTCTTCTGTTGCATTCTGTCAGTGTTGCTTTACACTCACAATATTCCTTATTTGATGTTCTTTTTATTATTATTTTTGCATGTATTTATAACCTTGAGGACTGTTTCCTCAAGGTACAGAAACAGTTGTGTGACTTTTATTATTGAAACACCAACCAAATGATGGGGTCCAACTATCATGCCCCTTTCAGGCAGTAACATCTTTTCCAAATGCTATCTTTTTATTTTAAAAGAACATGAAAAACCAATATGAACATATTCTCAATATTATATGCAGTTACATATTAATCTAATAAATGCCATTAATGATATCAGAAAATACAGCACTGAAAAGGAGTTTCTATTATTCTGTCCAACCCCTAGATATATATATATATATAATATATATGAAAAATTATTTCACGAAAGTGACACGTGAAAAGTATTTATGATGAATAAAACCACGAAGGAAAAAAGAAACACAAAGGGGTGCTCAAGCGCTTTCGTCTAATGACATCCTCAGGAACACTGGAGTGAAAGGACAGATCAAGGCAATATATAGGTTACAAAAATAAACATACATACATACATATTCACATATATATACATATATATATATATATATATATATACATATATACATATATATAGTAAGCATAGAAAAAAATTGTGGGAGGAGCCAACATTTATATGGTCACAGAAAAATAAAGAAATAAAAATAAATATAAATTGAGAAAAAATTAATTACAAAATAGTGCCTTAGTGATATATATGTCACAGCCTAAATAATCATAAAGAAATAAACAGGCAAATAAAAAAAAAAAAAAAACCCATAAATATACATACATACATACATACATACATATTATATATATATATAAAGACACTTTTAGCACTTTGGCCGACCTTCAATATAAATTCAAATGGCTTTTTTATGGAACAGGTCACAAAAGAATAAAGAAATAAAAATAAATATAAATATTGTAAGTGGAGTCTACCAATTCAAGCTCAAGAGGGAAGTTTTACAATCGATTTAATAGATGCTGCCAAATTGATATATATGTCACTAAAAATAAAGAAATAAACCAAAAAAAAAAAAAAAAAAAAAAAAATTAATTATTAAAAAATAAAAATAATAATAATAAATTGAAAGATAAATTTTAAGAGGCACACCAATTTATAAGGGAAAAATTACCACATATGCATATTATAGTCACAAACGAAAAAAGTACAAGTAAATATAAATTGGAAAACAAAATGATGCCTAGATGATATATAAAGAACAATAAAATATATATACAACATATATACGGTATATATACGAAATATAAACGCAATATATACAGAATATATATATATATATATATGCATAAGGGAAAAAAAAAATTACCAAATTTGTTTTTATAATTATTGTCTGAGAAAACGGTAGGTCGCAAAAGAATAAAGAAATAAAAATAAATAAATTGAAAAAATTACAAATAATACACGTACACATGTATACCCACATAACCAAATATATATATACATATACACACATATATACAAACACACACACACACACACATATATATATATATATATATATACAAGCTTGACCTTCACGAAATGAGAAATCATCCCGCAGAACCTTTGTGAGGTTGTAAGGTAAGGTAAGGTACATACACATATACATATATATATATATATATATATATTTAACTGCATACATACATACATATACACATACATACATATACATATACACACATATACATACAAACACATTTAACTGCAATGACCACACACATACTCACATACACATACATACATACACATACACGCATACAGCAAAAAATTGAAAAATAAAATTGTAAGGGAAACAACAGACAAAAACAAATTTTTTACCAAAGATTTAACAACCTGCCCTTTTTGTTTAAATCCATTCTGAAGGAATTCAGAGCAACGGGATCAAGTTGAAACAGACCTTTACTCATGTTAAGGTTATTTGTAAGTTGAATTATAGCCGACTCAAGAATATTTCTATTAACAATGTTGCTAGAGTGAAACAAAACTGAAACATTATTCCAATCAATACAATGGGATAACTCTGACAAATGGACAAAAAGGGCACTGGACAACTGTCCCGTTCTAACGGAATATTGATGCTGTTTTACACGCGTTTGCAAATCCTTGTCAAAGAATATTTTAGTACTTCCATTTTTCCCGGGCTTCTTAGGCATTGCTAATGTACTTAAACTTTTGGATATCAGTGTAGTTTTTTCATATAACAATATTGTGAAAAACATCATAGTAAAAAATAGCCCTACCAATAATTTAGGCATTATCTATAAAATTGGGTGTAAGCAATGTGATTCCTTTTACATAGGTCAGACGGGAAAGGATTTGCAAACGCGTGTAAAACAGCATCAATATTCCGTTAGAACGGGACAGTTGTCCAGTGCCCTTTTTGTCCATTTGTCAGAGTTATCCCATTGTATTGATTGGAATAATGTTTCAGTTTTGTTTCACTCTAGCAACATTGTTAATAGAAATATTCTTGAGTCGGCTATAATTCAACTTACAAATAACCTTAACATGAGTAAAGGTCTGTTTCAACTTGATCCCGTTGCTCTGAATTCCTTCAGAATGGATTTAAACAAAAAGGGCAGGTTGTTAAATCTTTGGTAAAAAATTTGTTTTTGTCTGTGTTTCCCTTACAATTTTATTTTTCAATTTTTTGCTGTATGCGTGTATGTGTATGTATGTATGTGTATGTGAGTATGTGTGTGGTCATTGCAGTTAAATGTGTTTGTATGTATATGTGTGTATATGTATGTATGTATGTGTGTATATGTATGTATGTATGCAGTTAAATATATATATTATATATATATATATATATATGTATATGTGTATGTACCTTACCTTACCTTACAACCTCACAAAGGTTCTGCGGGATGATTTCTCATTTCGTGAAGGTCAAGCTTGTATATATATATATATATATATGTGTGTGTGTGTGTGTGTGTTTGTATATATGTGTGTATATGTATATATATATTTGGTTATGTGGGTATACATGTGTACGTGTATTATTTGTAATTTTTTCAATTTATATTTATTTTTATTTCTTTATTCTTTTGCGACCTACCGTTTTCTCAGACAATAATTATAAAAACAAATTTGGTAATTTTTTTTTCCCTTATGCATATATATATATATATATATATATATTCTGTATATATTGCGTTTATATTTCGTATATATACCGTATATATGTTGTATATATATTTTATTGTTCTTTATATATCATCTAGGCATCATTTTGTTTTCCAATTTATATTTACTTGTACTTTTTATTCGTTTGTGACTATAATATGCATATGTGGTAATTTTTCCCTTATAAATTGGTGTGCCTCTCTTAAAATTTATCTTTCAATTTATTATTATTATTTTTTATTTTTTTAATAATTAATTTTTTTTTTTTTTTTTTTTTTGGTTTATTTCTTTATTTTTTAGTGACATATATATCAATTTGGCAGCATCTATTAAATCGATTGTAAAACTTCCCTCTTGAGCTTGAATTGGTAGACTCCACTTACAATATTTATATTTATTTTTATTTCTTTATTCTTTTGTGACCTGTTCCATAAAAAAGCCATTTGAATTTATATTGAAGGTCGGCCAAAGTGCTAAAAGTGTCTTATATATATATATATATATATATATATATATATATATATATATATATATATATATGTATGTATGTATATATTTATGGTTTTTTTTTTTTTTTTTTTTATTTGCCTGTTTATTTCTTTATGATTATTTAGGCTGTGACATATATATCACTAAGGCACTATTTTGTAATTAATTTTTCTCAATTTATATTTATATTTATTTTTATTTCTTTATTTTTCTGTGACCATATAAATGTTGGCTCCTCCCACAATTTTTTCTATGCTTACTATATATATGTATATATATATATATATATATATATATAATATGTATATATGTGAATATGTATGTATGTATGTTTATTTTTGTAACCTATATATTGCCTTGATCTGTCCTTTCACTCCAGTGTTCCTGAGGATGTCATTAGACGAAAGCGCTTGAGCACCCCTTTGTGTTTTTTTTCCTTGTGGTTTTATTCATCATATATATATATATATATATATATATATATATACACACATATACACAGGGTGGGCCGTAAGTTTCCATACATAGGAAAATTTAAACGTTTGTTTTTATGTTTCAGATACCCTAAGAATATGCGTTTGACGAAAGAGCAACGAATTGAAATCATACTGATGGCTGGGTCGGGAAGCAGTCGTATGGTTGCAATGAACTTTAACAGACAACATGGAACGAACATCACACACGACACTGTGGCAAAACTTATTAACAAGTTTCAGAAAACTGGAAATGTTGCAGATCAACCGCGAAGTGGTCCAAGACGTACAGCCACCGATGAAGACACAACAGCTACGATACTTACAGCGCTTACACGGAGTCCCAGAAAAAGTACACGACGGTTGTCTGCAGAAAGTGGTCGCAGCAGATTGAGTATCAGGCGCATTTTGAAAGCAAACAAATGGGATCCATACAAATTGCATATGGCACAGCATTTGAGTGAAGACGACCCGGATAGACGGATGGAATTCTGTGAATGGGCATTAACCAAAGTGAACGAGGATGCAAACTTTTCAACTAAGATCTTGTTTACTGATGAAGCAAATTTTTACGTCAATGGAGAGGTTAATCGGCAAAACATACATTATTGGAGTAATGCTAACCCTAACTGGCTGAGTCCAACGAAGATGCAAGGTGCCGGTAAAGTGATGGTGTGGGCCGGGAAATGGGGTGACAGAATTATTGGACCAATTTTTGTCAGTGGAAATCTTAATGCCGAAAGGTATCTTAACATGTTGCAAGAAGAGATTTTCCCATCCCTGCTAAACGAGGAAGGTAACTTCCCAGTTTACTTCCAGCAAGATGGAGCTCCACCTCATTATGGTCTTCACGTGCGTCGGTATTTGGATCAGCAGTTTCCGGATGCTTGGATTGGTCGGCGTGGTCCTGTGGAGTGGCCTCCCAGATCCCAGATCTCACCCCCCTTGATTTCTATCTTTGGGGGCACTTGAAGGCCATGGTGTATCAGGAAAAGATACGAGACATAAATCATCTAAAGGAACGTATCACCAATGCCATTACAAGCATAACGTCAACTGTGCTAATGCGTGTTCATCAACAGTGGGGAACACTTATTGAAATGTGTTTTCAAAACAATGGCAACCATGTAGAGCATTATATAAATAAAAATGGTTGTCCATAAAAAAATGTTTATTTTTCCTATGTATGGAAACTTACGGCCCACCCTGTATATATATATATATATTATATATATATATATATATATATATATATATATATATATATATATATATATAAGGAAAAGAAGTACCTCAAAAGGCCTTGCAGCCCATACTGAGGAGGTACCAATGGCAATGGGTGCCAGGGAAAAATTCATACACCCTCAAATAGTGTGCAAGATTTGGTCTAACCTTTTCTTGAACAGATCCAAAAATGAACTGTTCACAACTTCTGAAGGTAGCCTGTTCCACGTGTCACAGATCTTAAAGGTAAAGTAGTTCCCATACACACTGCTTGGAAGCAAAGTAGTGATGCTGGAATTAAAACTACAAAAATAGAACTGTGTACTGCCCTACACAAGTGTCTTCTTTCTAGCTCAGGTGGTCTCAATGTGTTGAATGAGAAACTTTATATAATAAGTACAGTTCTGGACAGGGTTGTGGAGTCGGAGTCGTGGAGTCGCACATTTCAGGGCGGAGTCGGAAAAAAACTTCCGACTCCAATTTCTGTGTCCTGTGTCACCCTTAATTTCTAAATCCTAAATACTAACATTTAGGTTATTTAGTTTTTTTGGTCAATAAACCTTATTCATTGATAGCCCCTAGATTAATTTTTTTAATATTTTTTTTTTATATTTTCAGAATATACAATTAATATTTATTTAAATATAAAATATAAAATTTCACACTTAGTGTGGTGGTGATGAAATGTCTTATTATTATGATAATTATAGAGTGAAACACTAGAGGAGTCAGTCGTATATTTAAAATGTGAGGAGTCGGAGTCGGATCTTTAGATTTTTACAATGTGTGGAGTCGGAGTCGGAGTATTTTGGTCTGACTCCACAACCCTGGTTCTGGAGCCATGATACAAACTGAAGTATATGAAAGACCAAAAAAATAAAGTTAACGCTTTTCTTTTAGAAGACATTCAGAATTTTTTACCAATAAAAAATGTAAATGAACATGAAAGTTTATCTAGTGAAGACAGTGAAGGTGATATGACTTGAGTTTAAAGCAGCTAGTAATGTCTGGAATACAAAAAAAAAAAAATCAAAGAAAATTAAAAAAATACTAGTAGCTACAGAATTTATCAAGTCCTGAAGGGAGAAATACAGAGATTTCCCTCAGCTGTTATAAAGATGAAGTGGAGGCTTCAGAGATCCTTGGCTATTGATAAGTTTTGGAATAAGAGAGAAAGTGGACCAAACATAACCCTAATAAATGAAATAGAAAACTGTATGAACACTAGGGTGTCCTGTTAAACCCAAAGTTGGTCAGGTACAGCATTAACCAATATAATATTATGAAATGGGCTACAAAGAATGCCCAAACAAGTTTTTAAAGTACTATCTAAAAAATCATGCATCCCCAGGGGTTTACATTTTACACCCCTGATTCAGACCAAAAAATTGGCATTTTGACCTTTAAAAGACCCATTAAAGCTAGACATATCACACATTTTTTCCAATCTGTTAGTAGGAAGCCTCAGAACCACGTCAAGGTCAATTGGAATCTAGAGTTTTTTTTATATAGTTTTTTTACTTTTTTTTGTATTTATTTTTTTTTTTAAATATATTTTTATGAAAAAGTGCATAAATCCCCTTTTTTAATAAAAAATTGCATTAATCCCCCTTTTAAACTAATAATTTACCTAGTAATTACAGATTCTTTTTCTTGATTTCTTTCAAATTTCTTCTAGGAAGTTCTGTGGTTTGAATTTTAGCTTGAAGCTGAGCGTCATCTTTAACTGTAGGATCCAGATCAGTTATAAGCTTAATAGCCCTTTTAGCACAATCATTGACAACTTTCAAATTACTCACAAACTCTGTCTATAGCACTGGCTACAATAGACTAAGTACATTTCTAGGTAGGTAGATAGGCTTTTGTTCTTTAGTTGTTTTTAGTCTTTTATTGAGGTAATCAATCGTTAGAATTATCTCCCTCATATTCTAATTCCTCTATTTTCACTTTAGATGGTTTGCTTATTCTCTCTTGTTCTTTCTGACGTAAACATTTATTGGTTGCTAGTCTTTTTTAATTTTATTTTTTATTCTTTGCTCTGAAATCTTATCTCTTGAACCCAGTGTAACTTTATATCCCTCTCTCAGCATCTTTAAAAACTCCAGATCTTCCTCAACTTCAGCTTTCCAAAAACTTTTTTCAGGAAATGGGTGAGCAACATCAAATAGTTTCAAGTTTTTCATAAAATTTGTTTACTGAACTTAGGTGCTCTTCAGTTTTTCTATATTTATGTTTTGTTAGAACATACCATTCCTGGTGTAACTTAAGAAGTTTTTTAATGGCATATTGTCTGCTACTAGTAGGTGAATTGCATTTATTCCAAGAGAACACATGGTCTATTACCATGCCAGCTTGATGACTTACAAGTTTTCCTTTAACAAGGGACTGATTATAATGAGGATTGCAAGCTTTAATATGATGGAAATATTTGAGTACTTGCTTGTTGGTTGGAACAGCTGTAGTTGTTATGGAGGCTATAGGTTGACCAAGTAAGGGAATTTCCATTTTGCTTCTAGTTAATGGTTTGCTTAGAGCCATTTTATCAATTTAAATAGGTATTATGGTACTTAGATTTAGAAATTCCTGAAAAAAAGTTAGATTAGTTAGTAAAAATTGTTAAAAATATGAAATAAGGTGGCTAAATTGGCCTGTGTGGGGCCCACATTTAGCATTGACATTTATAAAGCTAGTATAAATTACCAGAAAAGCATAGAGTGGTAAATATGTTTTACTTTCAATTAAAATTTAGTATATTTTACTAAAAAATGCCAAAAAATGCCAATTTTTTGGTCTGAATCAGGGATATAAAATGTAAACTACTGGGGATGCATGAATTTTTTAGATAGGACTTTAAAAACTTGTTTGGGAATTCTTCATAGCCCACTTCACATTATAATATCAGTTAATGTTGTACCCGACCAACTTTGGGTTTAACGGGACACCCTAATAAACACCCTTTCCATTGAGAGAAATGAACCCATTACAGTTCTGGAAAGATAAAACATTGGTATACCCAAACACATTTAATCCAAAAGGGTATGTGGGCAGCTGGTGACTTATGGTACCAGCACTTTATGCAATAAATATTGGTTTGATCTTTGAGATAAAGACTCAAAATTAGTTAATTAGTGTACATAAATATTACAGTGCATATTACTATTTCACTGGCCCTCACTGCCTTCAGGAGTCAGGTGCCCTTTGGATTTAAAGGTTAGCACTTATTTAAATAATAAGCTATTATTTTTAATTCTATTAATCAACTTTATTATTGTTTTACAGTTTATTTTAATGCATTATTTCTTATTACATGGGTTGTTTGGTTTATTTACATATGTTAGGCCATGTTCTATTTTCCCCCTGATAATCCGTAGTTTGTACTAATCCAAATGACTTCCTCCCCCCCAATTAATTCAGATTAGCGAGGGTTCACTGTATATATGAAATATTAAGGTCTGAAAAATGGATTAATTTGTAATAAATTCATAAAGAAGTCTTTTATTATAGGCCTAAACATATTTCAAATTCATAAGTTCTGGTTCCAGCCAGTTATTTTTAAAAAGTTCCTGCTGGAATTGCAAAAAAATTTATTTCCAGCCAGAAGTAACTGGCCAGAACCAAGTTCCAGTGCATCCCTACACATGACTATCCCCTTACCTTCAACAATATGCAACTCAATCCTTCCTCTTCTCTTAATATTCTTGGCATTTCCTTTCCTGGAAAGATCATATATACTCTTTCCAAAACAGGTGTGCTGTACCAGCTCTGCAGTTTCCTCCCCCTCCCAACCCTCTCAGTTCCTTTCTCTATACAGGGGTCTTGTCTGCCCCTGTACAGAACATGCTTCTCATGTGTAGGTGGCTCAACCCACACCGCTCTACTCAACCAGGTGGAATCAAAAGGTTTTTGATCACATCAATTCCCAACCTCTTACTATCTTCAATCCCTGTCTTTCTGCCAAAATGTTGCCTAACTCTCTCTCTCTCTCCTCTACTATAATGGACAGAGAGAGAGAGAGAGAGAGAGAGAGAGAGAGAGAGAGAGAGAGAGAGAGAGAGAGAGAGAGAGTTACAAGGAAAAGAAGTACCTCAAAAGGCCTTGCGGCCCATACCGAGGAGGTACCAATGGCAATGGGTGCCAGGGAAAATTTTCTACACACTCAAATAGTGTGCAAGATTTGGTAACCTTTTCTTGAACTAATCCACCGAGGAACTGTTCCTGTTATTAAAAGTTTATTTTTCTTTCAACTATCCTAGCAGTAGTAGAAAACTGGATAGAAAAGTAGAAGGCTCTCTCCCCACCCTCCGCTCCCTCCCTGACAGTGGCAGGTACGGAAAAAGGTTGAAGAAAATACCTTGACCCTGGAAAAGTAGCCAAGGAAATTTTACAGGAAAGTGGAGAATATATAAATAGCTCTATATTTACCTTGCTCACAGAGACACCGTGCAAGCGAACTCCTGCAGTTTTCTCTTATGTTTTAATCTTAAACTATCAACGTGTTAAAGTAATTCCCACATATACTAGTCCTAAATCGTTTCAAATCCAACTTCTAACCATTGTTGCGAGTTGGGTTATCTTTTGAACTAAACATGCTTCTAAAATCGACATCTTTGAACCCGCGTCACGTAAGCGTCGATTGTAGCCCATATGCCTAACGAAAGGGATTAACTTTGTGGCATTTTTCGCCAGTTTCCAATCCACCTACCTACTTCCCCACCAATTCCCAGCGCGCGCACTTCGGCCTTTAGCCGGCGGTGAGGTACCTTATCAAAGGCCTTCTAATCAATCGCCCTACTCTTATCATACTCACTCACATGACGTAGAAAAACTCGAGCATGATGGTGAGACACGACCTATGCCGTCTAAACCCATGTTGGAGTCCCCAAGTAGCTTGTAAGAATCCAAATGGTCAACAATCCTAGTCGCTATTATCCCCTCTAAATATTTACCTACAACTGAAGTTAAATGGTGTTATTTATAGAGGTTCCAAGCCTCTCTCCACGCATGAGATAGCAGTAGCGTCCTAATCGTAACAGTAGAGAAAAGACAATACTAAAAGTTTTTCTTTTTTCTGCAGTCAGAGGAGAACATCCCTAACCTAAGCTAAAAGGACAGAGTGGGATGGGAAGGGGTCCTAGTAACCCACGGGACAGGTTTGTACAACAGACTTCACCCGCCCTCCCGAAAGAGAGAGAACCAAAGGATTGCGGAGAGAGAGAGAGAGAAGAGAGAGAGAGAGAGAGAGAGAGAGAGAGAGAGAGAGAGAGTTACAAGGAGTTACAAGGAAAAGAAGTACCTCAAAAGGCCTTGCGGCCCATACCGAGGAGGTACCAATGGCAACGGGTGCCAGGGAAAATTTTGTCTTTCAAACTATGCTAGCAGTAGTAGAAAACTGGATAGAAAAGTAGAAGGCTCTCTCCCCACCCCCTCCGCTCCCTCCCTGCCAGAGGCAGGTACGGAAAAAGGTTGAAGAAAATACCTTGACCCTGGAAAAGTAGCCAAGGAAATTTTACAGGAAAGTGGAGAATATATAAATAGCTCTATATTTAGCTTGCTCACAGAGACACCGAGCAAGCGAACTCCTGCAGAGTTTTCTGAGGTTTTAATCTTAAACTATGAGTGTGTTCTGTACTTTGTCTAGCCTATTTTTAAACAGATTTACACTTTGACTGGAAACATCCTCTGAGGGAAGTTGGTTCCAGATATCAACTATTTTACAGGAAAAGAAATTTCCGCAGACTGAGGTCCTAAATGTCTTTACACACTCAAATAGTGTGCAAGATTTCGTCTAACCTTTTCTTGAACTGATCCACAGAGGAACTGTTCACAACTTCCGAAGGTAACCGTTCCATGTGTCACAGATCTTATACGTAACGTAATTCCCACACACACTAGTCCTAAACCGTTTCAAATCCAACTTCCAACCATTGTTGCGAGTTGGGTTATCATTTAAACTAAACATACTTCTAAAATCGACATCGTTGAACCCTCGTAAGAGCTTGAAAACCTCGATCAGTTGACCGCGCAGCCTCCGAGTTTCAAGCGAAAACAAGTTCAGGGCGCGTAACCGTCGATTGTAGCCATATGCCTAACGGAAGGGATTAACTTTGTGGCCCTCGCCTGCACTCGCTCCAGCCTCTCAATATCTTTCCTGAGGGTGGGCGACCAGAACTGCACAGCATACTCCAGGTACGGCCGAACAAGGGAATTGTACAGTGAGAGCACAATCTCCTTGTTCCGAAACTGAAATTGCCTCCTGATATAACCCAATAGTTTCTGGGCTTTCTTTTCCACCTCTACACACTGTTTCGTAAACTTAAGGTCGCTGCTAATTAGCACACCCAAGTCCTTTTCTAAATCAGTCACCTCGATATTACTGCCCAACATCGAGTAGTCCGACTTGGGATTGGCGTAGCCAATGTGCATCACTTTGCATTTACCCAAGTTAAACGGCATTTGCCATTTTTCGGACCACTCTCCTATCCTACCTAGGTCCGCACGCAGTTCCTCGATCGCTTCGGCGTCCCAACATTGGCCCCAAGCTTGGTGTCATCAGCGAATTTGGCGATCCGACTGACGATGCCACCGTCGATATCATTTATGTAAATGGTAAACAACAGCGGCCCCAAAACGGAACCCTGAGGAACCCCACTAGTGACCGAGGCCCAACCCGAACTAGCCCCTTTAATTACCACCCTCTGCCGCCTATTCCTCAGCCAGTTTTCAATCCACCTACCTATTTCCCCACCGATACCCAGCGCGCGCACTTTCGCCATTAGCCGGCGGTGAGGTACCTTATCAAAGGCTTTCTGAAAGTCGAGATAAAGTATATCAATCGCCCTACTCTTATCGTACTCACTCAACATGACGTGGAAAAACTCGAGCAAGTTGGTGAGACACGACCTATGCCGTCTAAACCCATGTTGGGAGTCCCAAGCAGCTTGTAGGAATCCAAATGGTCAACGATTCTATCAGCTATTATCCTTCTAATAATTTACCTACAACTGAAGTGAGACTAATAGGACGATAGTTCCCTGGACTTTCGTGATCCCCTTTCTTAAAGATAGGGGTCACGTTGGCCTCCTCCAGTCACCAGGCACCTGGCCCATCACCAACGATTTGTTGAAGACTGTAGCCAGGGGGAGAGAGAGAGAGAGAGAGAGAGAGAGAGAGACGAGAGAGAGAGAAGAGAGAGAGAGAGGAGAGAGGAGAGAGAGAGAGAGAGAGAGAGAGAGTTACAAGGAGTTACAAGGAAAAGAAGTACCTCAAAAGGCCT
>JAJOZX010000644.1:1212500-1245000 GCA_023014485.1 Bathynomus jamesi | reverse complement strand
GCGCGTTTAGCAGACTGTGTAATCAAATTTTCCACTTTTGGTAAATAATTGTTCGTATTTATTTTTCCATGTATAAGCAAATTCATACTGGACAAACGCGCGTTGGATAAGGGTTTACTCTAAATCTAGTTGGAAAAAGTGAGAGAGATTCAGGATTTTTTTTAAAAGCTTACAAAAGTATTTTCACTGAAGAAAACTTTTATAACTGATTTTGATTCTTCAGAATCTTTAAACTCATACTCTTGATAGGATTCATATAAGGAAGGATGTGGATAGGCAAACAAGTAACACACTTATGAAAAACTGTATATGCCTGTCATACAGTTTACATTACAGTCCACAAGAAGGCCAAATTTAAACCCAGACCTAAACATGCCTAAAATATGGTATCTCATACAGTATACTGAGACCCTACTAATTCAACACATTTGGGGTTCTACCCTTGTGAAAATACCTGGAGGGTATGAATTATGGCAAAGTCCAAAAATTTTATTGGATATTTCAACATTTTACCGAAATAGTGGTTTTCCCAGCAACTTTTATAGGTAATTCAACTATGAAGAAAATGCAAACAAGTTTCAGAAGCTTAGTAAAGTAATGGGGATATTTTGTTGAGCCGGAGATTCACACACTTGAAAGATAATTTTTAGTAAATAAATAGTTGCACGAAGGCATTACACATGCTAAAAAGGAGTGAGCTAAATTTACTTTTTTAGCAATAAATACACACAATATCTGTTCAGTTAATCTACAAATAATTATTACAATACTAGATAAAAATTATTGTGACCTATTTTGCTTAAATTTCCATAAATCTTAGGGGGAAAATTAGGTTGTTCAGCACAAAATATGAATGATAGATGGGTGCCTGGTGTGCATGTTTAATCATGTGTTCTCGAATCAAATGTTCTCTACCAAAAATGTTTTTGATAGAGGTTTTCAAAATACCCAAGGTGTTCAGTAAAGAGGGGAGGCATTCCAGGACAGATCAACCAATGTAAAACACCACTCCAACTCAGATTCAGGTGAAAATTGGTACATAGGGTTAGTTTGGGTTCCAAATCCATTGGTTCAAACAAAAAAGCTCAATGACTAACAGTTTCTAAGTTATTCCCCCTCCCCACTTTGACAGGCAATATCTCCCATCCAGTTAATCAAAGTGAACATATTGGCTATACATTTTTGGAATCAGCAAGACTAAGATCTATCCAATAATACTAATTTTAGCTTTGTAAAGCAATTTTCAAAATTTTACTCCCAATCTCCCCCATTTGTTTGACCCCCTACACCCCCTGGACATTAAAACCACCCAATTTTTTTTATGCATATTAAACTTCATATTATGGTTGATAAATAAAAAAAAATAAAAAGGGTGGGTTATCATGTTACAAATAAATTTTAAAAAATCAACCAAAAATTTTTTGCAACTTTTATACAAGCTAAAATTATGTTGTTCATTTCCAATTAAAATTACTGCTAGTAGTTTTTGAACATTTTTCAGCATTTATTTATTCAAAGTTTAAATTTTAGAGAATATATACAACAATCAAAAGCGAGTACTAACATCTTTATTCAAATGGTGAATCCTTTTCATTCAATGAAAAGTTAGCACCTTTTGAAACCTAATTATGAAGACTATCTTTCGTGTTTTACCAAGTCAGTTAATCAAATAACTTAAATGTTTGCAATCCCATATTATAATAGAAACATATGTATACAACTATATTTAAATAAGGACAATTACACAATTTACATTTTCATGTCATTTGTGCTCATGATATTACAATACATCAAATAAACAGGGACTAATTTCAATAAAAAACTTAGTGACATTATATTCATATTAAAACTTGTGAATATACACAAATAAAACTTGGTGGCATTACATGAACTTTTTTAATTCTCCTCTGAAAACATATTGGATACACAGCATTCCAGCCTTCAAAGTTGGGGTACTTAGAATACCCAAAATATCATGTCTTGAAATATGGTAGATGTCTTATTTGTGGGAAATAATATAATAGTTGTGTCACATCTCACGTGGGTGTTACATTCTGAAGAGGGCGTGTAAAGCCAAAAAACGTGTAGTCAAAATTACCCTTGAAAATCCCTTAAATTACCCATAGAATACATGGTTAACCTGAACAATGTGTCACTTCATTAGCAAATAGCAATGGTAGGGAAACCCTTGAAATCAATCACGCAGTCACTCCAAAGGGCTCACCAACCTGCACTGACCAATTCAGGCTCGATTGCATCCATTGCCTCTTGAATATAAGTCATGCAATCAGCAATGTTGAAGGACTTCCAACACTGCATTACATCAAGGTTGGGATCCACATCCATAGCACTGCATATCCAGGTGAACCTTAGCCACGTGTATGTCACCTTAAAACAGTGAATCATGCCTTGGTCAAGAGGCTGGAGGGAGGGGGTTGGAGCCAACCACGTAAAGTTAAATCTGCATAAGACGATGCAACACGATTGTATCTGCTAAATCCAGATGGGTTTAAAAAATCTCTTATCATCATCAAACTCTTCATTGTACTCTAGTACAAGCCCCAGCCATTGAGAGTTATTGTAGGAACAAACTATGTATTCCCCAATTTTGGGATTCAGAATGATTGAATTTTTATTTTTATTTGCATTAGTGGCACACTTCACAATTAACCTCTCCTCACCTTCATGATCAGAAGATATTCAAAGGCTTTAATTTTTGTGGCACTAACTGGCACAAATCAGTGAAACTTTTGGGTTCCAATTAGTTGGATACTATTTTCAAACCTTTTGCTTAGGAATTTTGCCACTTTTCCTATTTCTTCAAGTTTAATTAAAAAGAATTTGATATTCTCCAAATTTTCACAGCAAAAATGAAACATTGCCTCTGGTGTTAAGATTTGATCATTGAAAGTTCTCTACAAGCTTGCTCTGGCTACAGCTCTTTCAATGTTCCACCAATTCCATCACAAGCACTTTTGCCATGACTTGTGGCAAAAAAAAGCCACTCACACTCGAGCCCAAAGTCATCTATATATCTGCATATATTGACAAAGTTGAATCAATTTTTATATTGGCCTGCACATCCATCAGTAAAATAATGTAACTTGTTAATGTGAGGAAATTTTCACTAAAGTGAAGTATGGAAACCCCCACTTTAACATACCAGGGAACATTAAAGTGAAGTACGGACAACCCCCACTTTACTGGACTACAGAACGTTAAAATGGGATTTTCTGTAACCAAAATACTTCAGTACAGTTACACATGTATGTATAGCCCTCGAATCTCCACAATGCACATACACAACCACTCGCCACCACTGCCCACGCAATACAACAGGAAACAACTGACCGCAACCTCATCCGAGGGCTGGTTCCAATAATATTCCAGTGGCATCACCTTCACTTTAACAAATCAGTCCACTAAAGTGAAGTTCAGTGATGCTAATAGACATTTTTAGCAGAAATCTTCACTTTAACAACCTGTATTACATTAAACTGAATGTTAATGATCAGACAGCAATTCAGTCCGTCAAAGTGAAGTTTCCACTAATGTGAAGGTCATTAACGCGGAGATTTCTGTATGTTTGGTGTCAGGTAAAAGCAGTAGCTTGTGTTCATTACAAATGGATGCACTGTACCAGTGTACATTGACTTTTCCCAGTGGAAGTCTTGTGCTGCATCTTGTACAATGAAAAACTTTTTCTGAAAAATCACACAAAACTATTGCTTCATTGTAGGGTAAACTATTTTTTAAACTTTTGAGAAAATCATTTTGACTGTAGAGATGCACCAAATATTCGCTAACTATTTGGTATTCAGCCTATTTGGCCATTTTTCCAAATATTTGGTATTTGGCCTTTTTGCCAAATATTCAGCACTGAATGGTGTTTTTTATATTTATTTCCCTTTTCTAATAAAGGCACTTCACCACCACCATGTGACTCTTCAGGCTACTTATATGGCTATAACTATGCCTTTATGGCTTTTTTAGTCAACTTTTAACAAAATCAAATCAAATAACCAAATATGGTAACCAAAATTAGAAAAAATACACCCATGATTCAGTACTCAAAGTTGTATATAGGAAGGTTGTAGTGCAGAAACATGAGCTTTTCTCCATTTTCTGGATTTAATCCATTTCACTTAGCTTTGTAGATATTTCCACCTGTAGTGAAAAGTCTCTCACTTTCCACCAATGAGGAGGGAGCTGAAAGATATTTGAGTGAGCTTCTGCAAATTATTGAAATCTGCTTTATTCTGCCTCCACCATCCTAGAGGATCTCTTGATTTTTCCAAAAGATGTAAAGACAAATAGGCGTCAACTTCTTTGCCAATAGCAAGTCTTTTAGAATTAGTTTTAGGACTCCTAATATTTGATGTAGAGGGTGCAGAGCTTGCATCAGTGTCTTTGTCTACCTTTTCCCTAGAATGACTAGATTTTGCCAACTCTAAGAAACAATCATTTAAACTAAAATATTTGGAAAATCTAGGAAATATTTTACTAATCTCTGAAGGTGAATCAGTGTCAGACGACTCAGGGCTAGGGCTTCCCGTAGATTGTTCTTCAATGCTCTCAATGAGCCACTCTTTCATTTCATCAATTTTGCTTTTCTGAAATTGTAATTTAAATCTTGGATCTAAAAATGTAGTTATGCACAGCATTTTGTTGGTAAGGTAGCATTCAAATCTTGTCTTAGTTGATTTAAGTAATTCTTCAAGCATTGTTAAAATGCCACTGAAGTTGCTTGATTCATTTTGGTCCATGCTACCAGCCTTTTTCAAAAACAGTTGCAAGGCTAAAATTGAAGGCATGATCAAGGAAGCTGTCAAATTTCTATTACTGTGTTCCAGCGTTAGATCTTCGAAAGGTTTAAGTACATGTACTAACTTCTCAATGATGGTCCAGTGATACGGACTTATATCAGTTACATTGTGGTCAGCACTGTAAGCAGCAATAACCTTTTTTTGTTCTAACATCCTTTCCAACATATACTATGTACTATTCCATCTGGTCTTAACATCTTGTTTGAGCTTGTGCCCTACTACTCTGAGTTGTTTTTGAAGTAATTCAAATTTGGTCATTGCTGATGGTAAATGATTTAGATGTGTAGCTATGGCTCGACATACAGTCAAAATATCTTTTACAGACATCTGAGTTAATATTGAATCCGAAAGGCTAAGTTGCAGGGTGTGGATAAAACAAGATAAGGAAGGTAACCCACTTTCTTTTGAGTCCTGCAACCATATTGGCAGCGTTGTCCCTCAGAACATGGATTTTATTGAGAGGAATGTTGAAACTCTCCAGACTGCTCACCAACTGTTCACTACAGGCAGTACCCAGCTTACAAACGAGTTCCATTCTCACAACGGTCTTTAAGTCAAATTTGTAAGTAAGTCAGAACCCATATGAATGGTTTGTACTTAACGTATGTTTGTCTAACAGTATATACAGTTGGCCCTCCGTATCCACGGATCAAAAATATTTGAAAAAAAAATTCCAGAAAGTTCCAAAAAGCAAAACTTGAATTTGCCACGTGCCGAGCACTACGCTGAATTCACACGAATGAAGTGATGTGTAGGCATACCCTGCTGTAGCCTCCCGCCATTTCACAGATCCTGTCTCTCCAGCACTCCTTGTTTGAGAGCGCGAGAGAGAGAGAGAGAGAGAGTGAGAGAGTGTTACAAGGTTACAAGGAAAAGAAGTACCTCAAAAGGCCTTGCAGCCCATACCGAGGTGGTACCAATGGCAACGGGAACCACAGAAAATTTTGTACACACTCAAATGGCATGCAAGGTTTGGTCTAGCCTTTTCTTGAACTGATCCACAGAGGAACTGTTCACAACTTCTGAAGGTAACCTGTTCCAGGTGTCACAGATCTTATACGTAAAGTAATTCCCACACACACTAGTCCTAAACCATTTCAAATCCAACTTCCAACCATTGTTGCGAGTTGGGTTATCATTTAAACTAAACATGCTTCAAAAATCGACATCGTTGAACCCGCGTAAGAGCTTGAAAACCTCGATCAGTTGACCACGCAGCCTCCGAGTTTCAAGCAAAAACAAGTTCAGGGCGCGTAACCGTCGATTGTAGCCCATATGCCTAACGGAAGGGATTAACTTAGTGGCCCTCACCTGCCTTTCCTGAGGGTGGGCGACCAGAACTGCACAGTATACTCCAGGTGCGGCCGAACAAGGGAATTGTACAGTGAGAGCACAATCTCCTTGTTCCAAAACTGAAATTGCCTCCTGATATAACCCAATAGTTTCTGGGCTTTCTTTTCCACCTCTACACACTGTTTCGTAAACTTAAGGTCGCTGCTAATTAGCACACCCAAGTCCTTTTCTAAATCAGTCACCTCGATATTACTACCCAACATCGAGTAGTCCGACTTGGGATTGGCATAGCCAATGTGCATCACTTTGCATTTACCCAAGTTAAACGGCATTTGCCATTTTTCGGACCACTCTCCTATCCTACCTAGGTCCACACGCAGTTCCTTGATCGCTTCGGGCATCCCAACATTGGCCCCAAGCTTGGTGTCATCAGCGAATTTGGCAATCCGACTGACGATGCCACCGTCGATATCATTTATGTAAATGATAAACAACAGCAGCCCCAAAACGGAACCCTGAGGAACCCCACTAGTGACCGAGGCCCAACCCGAACTAGCCCCTTTAATTACAACCCTCTGCCGCCTATTCTTCAGCCAGTTTTCAATCCACCTACCTATTTCCCCACCGATACCCAGCGCACGCACTTTCGCCATTAGCCAGCGGTGAGGTACCTTATCAAAGGCTTTCTGAAAGTCGAGATAAAGTATATCAATCGCCCTACTTTTATCGTACTCACTCAACATGACGTGGAAAAACTCAAGCAAGTTGGTGAGACACGACCTATGCCGTCTAAACCCATGTTGGGAGTCCCCAAGCAGCTTGTAGGAATCCAAATGGTCAATGATCCTATCCGCTATTATCCCCTCTAATAATTTACCTACAACTGAAGTGAGACTAATGGGATGATAGTTCCCTAGACTTTCGTGATCCCCTTTCTTAAAGATAGAGGTCACATTGGCTTCCCTCCAGTCACCAGGCACCTGACCCGTCTCCAACAATTTGTTGAAGACTGTAGCCAGGTGGGGAGCCACCTGGTCGTGCACCTCCCGCAACACTCTGGGGAGAAACTGGTCTGGCCCAGGAGCCTTAAACGCGCTGTTTGTCTATTCTATCGGCAACGACTGTCGCAGTACATCGAACATTATCCAGGCCAGCACCTTCGTGCCTCACACCTGGCTCGGGGATGATGCGGGTGTCCTCCCTGGTGAACACTCCCGCAAAGTACTCATTAAGCACATTGGCGATGTCCACATCCGAGGTCCGCAGAACGCCGCTTCCATCCTTTAACCGACCTATCATGCTTCTAATGGGCTTTCTACTATTAACATAACTGAAGAACTCCTTAAGGTTCCCCTTGCAGAGGCTTGCCACCCGTAGTTCTTCGTTGCGTTTCGCTAGCCTAACCTTCGACTTCACTTCCCTACACAGGCGGACATACGCTAAAGTGTTCTCATGGGAACGATTGGCCTTCACCCTCCTATACGCTACTTTCCTATTTTGGATAGCCGAAGCGATGTCACGATTGAACCACTTAGGCTGCATTGAAGCAGGGGTGACCGGTTTTGAGGGTATGGCAGCAGACTGCAGCACCATAAACTCGTCCCGGAATGCACTCCACACTCCCTCAACATCGCCGCCAACCTCTAACCCCATATCTCCTACGCTATCCCTGAGGCTAACAAAGTTCACCCGCAGGAGATCGAGCTTACTGCCTCTCGAGTTACTACACTTCACCCGAGGGACGCACACACGGAACCTAATAAGACTGTGATCACTCCCACCCAACGATTCGTCAACAGTGAGGCCAGTGACGAGGTTGTCTTCGGTCGTGAACACTAAGTCTAGAACGCTTTCGCCTCGTGTAGGCTCATTGACCCACTGAGTGAGGAAGTTCTCATCAGCAAAGTCAACTAGCCTCCTCCCTTCAGCATCGGCAGTCCTGTTTTCCCACTTTATGCCGCGACAGTTGAAGTCTCCTAAAACTACACACACCCTATCCCCTAGCAGGCTACTGAGTTCGGTGTACAGGGCTGTATCCTCCTCGAGGAGGAGATGCGGAGGTCTGTACACCAAGATTAACCTATAGTTCGTCCCTCCCACGTTCAGATCGATGCCAAGCAGCTCCCGGTCCGACCGGAACTGGCAGTCAACCGGACTCAACGTGTGTCTGACGTATATTAGTACCCCACCCCCCTCCCCACGGGTGCGGTCTTTGCGAAACATTCTATACCCGGGAATTTCGAACTCCCCAACGTAGTCCCTATGATCAGTATGACTCCAGGACTCGGTGATAGCAACGATATCCTGGTATTCTGATGCTAAGAGCACCCGTAGCTCGCAAAACTTGTTCCTAATTGACCTAGCATTAAAAAGCATTGCATAATTCAAGGGACCCTGGAATTGGCGCTTTGGCCAATTTCAAGGCAGAAAATTTAAAGCTCCATGCGGCAATGCTTCCCAACATCCTAGGTCAAAATAGTTGTGATTTTCGTCCTTTTCAGGTCAAAAAGCATGGGAAAATGTACAGAAACCTATGAAAATAAGAAAAAGTTGATTTTTGAACAGGCCTAACGGGACATGTGAGCGCTGCATGCATAACTATCCAACAAGAGATTGGACAGCCTTTATTATGGTCTGCATGCAGGCATCATGTTGGTGAAGTTATTATGAGTCATGTGTTTCAGGACATGAAAGTAGAAACTTCGAGTGGACCAGAAATTAATGTCTAACATATTTTGAGAAAAGTTTCAGTGGATTTCCAAGGATGAAAAATTAAAAAAAATTGACTTCAATCAGTACTCCAAAGCTGCCCAGGAGATTCTTCAGGAATGGACCGATTATGCAATTCAAATAAGTAATATAGAAAAGCAACATACACGATATGACTACAAACAATTTTCTGACTTAGTGTTGTGTTATACTTAAATGCAGGACCTAGTGATAAGGATATAACCCTTCAGCGACCTGGTGCTATACATAGCCAGATGGATGAGTAAAGCAATATATGCTCTAAAAATTGCATTACTAGAAGATAATATCTCAAAACTACCTTCAGTAACAATCACAAACAAGCAACAAATTCTGAAACAGACTTTGCAACCTTCATTTCACTGATTTACTACCCATGGTGGATGACTTGCTCTTCAGTTTTTGATGCACCATGCCACGATTTGTAGCTTTACAAAAAGCTTCTTAGATACGAGGAAGTAAACAAGCAAATAGCAAAAAGTGCTCTAACATCTTTGAAACGTCATCTCTGGTACCTTTCATCAGAGATGATTCCTCTTGTATTATTCAGCGATTTGGTTCCAAAAAATTAACTCCATGCTATAACAAACCATCTACTTTCCTATAAACCACACAAGATTGAGACAGTGGTTCCAGAAGGTAGTCATGGATCTAGTTTTGGAAAGCCTAATTTCCCTACCAATCTACGATTGGAAACCACACTAGCTGACTTGGTTGACAAAAACTCATGGTTCATACTCTCTTCACTAGAGTTAGAGTATGATTTTTTAATGGTTGAGATTGTTGAATGGAAAACAGCATCATCATTTATATCTTCCAAAGAAAAACTTTTGGCTATAAATGTCATAAATGATGGCTCTGAGAGGGCAGTAAAACTATGCAGTGACTTTTATGAGGCTGCAAGGACTGAAGAACATCTTCATAAATGTTCTCCAAGTTGTAGAAGCTGACAGAAAAGCCACTCCTAATCTGAGAAAGAGGCAAGCTTCTTTATCATCTGTTTTAAAAGAAAAAAAGGACAAAGAAGAATTAAGATATCAATAAGCAATAAATCAATTTTTAAAAGTATTTTATCATGAAATACCATTTTTAATAGGTGGAGGTGGTCGGTGGGATGCTTGGCAAGTTGGGTCCTCGTCCCGCATCCTGGTAACTCACTTCATGATTCTCAGAATAATACAAAAAAGTCTAAAAAGACAATTTCATGAATTGAGGCTAAAACTTGCCTAAAACTAACTATATTTACAATTTTTTTTCAAACAAAATCTACAATGCTTACACAAGATTTTCTAGTAAAACCATAAAATTCCACAATTGTCAAATGTTCATCTTCGAGGTGGACCCACTAAATATTGTCAGAACAGCTTGAAACATGGACACTGAAGGTTTGTTGGGGATTGTAACCATAATATAGGGCCGAATCAATATCCAAAGTTCAAAATTTCACCCCTTATAGGCAGATGCACCCTACTAGACCAGTGGTTCCCAACCTGGGGTCCACGAAGGTAGTACTGGGGGTCCGTGAGCTTTCAATATTTCGAGAGGTTCCAATAGAAATCATACATTTACCCACGATAAAGGCGCTTAGGCTAAAATTTCAAGTTTCCTTGCTCTTGGCTGGAATTATTAATACTTTATTTAATAGACTGTATTTTAATTGCATACTCTCTTATATGTCCTTTATTTGATAGTGAAAAATGAGAGAACGAGTTAATTATTAGTTAATAAAAACAGTTTGTTTGGTAGACGGAATCTTTCAAAAACATGGAGTCCGTGGGAAAATAAATAAAAGGGGTCCTTTGTGGTGAAAAGGTTGGGAACCACTGCCCTAGACTGTACATGCAAAGTTCTCCATATATACTTACTAGGGTGCCACTTATTTGGGGTGTTTTTCATTTTTTGGGAATTTCTATCAGGACAGGCGCATTTCTGGTGTCATTCCGTCTAAAAACATTGTGTGTAAAATATTTTTGAAATAAAATAATAATTAGAACTGCCTCAACGAGGTCAAAGTTTATACTTTTTGTCGAAAAGTACTCATGGCATTCTGTTATCATGTCAGTTTTCGTTTCGATAGCTGCTGTAGTTTGAGTTGAAAAATGATAACAGACAGACAGACGGACAGTCAGAGTCGTTGGTTTAGTCTTCCGCACTGGTGTACAGAAGACTAAAATGAGGTATTATACAGGGTGTAACACGAGTTTATCCAAATATTGATACAGGCGAAAGAACATGTTATTCTAAGTAGAAAATGGGTTAGGACGAGTTTTGCCAACACTAACAGCGTTTCATTCTCTTTTTCAGTGAGTTCTGAAACGACGTGATGGCTTCAGCAACAAGATCTAAAACAGCAGTCTATCTCCTGGGGACCGTGGACCACAGCATCACAGGAAGCATGCTGCCTACGGGAAAGCAGGTGCTTCAGTACTTTTTCCACCTTGACGTCAAGAAGCCGATCAAGGAAGCAGCCGCTGAGACAGTGACCGCAGTCAAGGAATTCTGGGAGCGGTCCCGTATTCCTACGCAGAAAGACCAACGCGCAAGGGACAAGGTTCTCCGAATGTACGAGAAGTGGCGGGCTCTGAACAAGAACTCGAAACGGCGCACTGTGACCCAAATCATGAACGAGGCCGAGTTGCTCTCATCCCTTGACCGCCTCTTCGACATCGCACACGAACAGGCGATGTCGATGATCACAATCGAAGAGGACAGGGAGTTCCTGACGGGACAAAGAGCCGAGGTGCGGCGCGGCATCTCCTCCACACGTGACATGACGCTGCACACTGAGGAGGAGCGTGCGAGGAGACAGGAAGCGGAAAGGAGCCGCCGGCAAGATGATGAAAGGGCGAACAGAGAGAGCCGAGAAGAACTCGTTGAACTGGCATCGAGCTCCAGCTCAGGTGCAAGCAGCCCGACTCGGTCACCGACACGGCGTCGTCGCCGAGAAGAAGAGGAAGAGCTCTCTCTCCCGGGCCCGTCCACGTCGAATGCAGAAGCATCTACGACCCCTTTACCACCCAAGCGATTCCGCGCGTCGAAAAAGATGATCACCCCTGATCTCTCCACAGCGATGGATCGGACGAAACTTACCGACCGAGGTGGTTTTTTTTTGCTGTCGGCGGCTGCGAGGAGCTTGGGCCACGACCCTGAGGAGCTGGTCTTGAACCGCGAATCCTCCCGCCGCGACCGAGCAAAGTTCCGTGCTATGGCAGCAGCGGAAATGAAGGCAGCCTTCCATCCTACTGTGCCGCTGACCGTTCACTGGGATGGGAAAATCGTACCAGCGGCTGACGGAGGCCCTGCTGAAGATCGCCTTCCAGTTCTGGTGTCTGGGGAGAACGTCGACAAGCTTCTGGCTGTGCCCAGCCTCCCCGACGGCACCGGCCGCGCCATGGCGGAAGCCATCCTCTCTGCCCTCGAGGATTGGGACATCAAGGGATGGATCTGTGCCCTCTCTTTTGACACCACCGCCTCAAACACAGGACTCTCAGGAGGAGCTTGCTATATCATTGAGCAGAAACTCGAGAAGACAGTGCTTCATTTGGCTTGCCGCCACCACATCCACAAACTGGTGTGCGAGAAGGCATTCACGACGTGCCTCGGTCCCTCTACTGGTCCTGACATCCTCCTGTTCAAACGATTCGCCGCCCAGTGGGACTTCATCGATCAAACCAAAGCGAAGCCCTTCGAGGATGGAACCATGCCGCAGCACCTGAAGGACGCCCGCGACGACCTGCTGATCGAATTCAGCCGCCTCCTCGACGGTCAACATCCGCGTGATGACTACAGGGAACTTCTGGAGCTCTCTGTAATTGTGCTGGGCGGTCCGAACAAGCGGGGTGCCCGGTTCGCTCGTCCCGGCGCCTTCCATCGCGCGCGCTGGATGGCAAAAGTCATCTATGCCATCAAACTGTTTCAGATGTCATCAGGCGAAGCAGCTGGAATCCGGCGATTCACCATCTTCGCCGTGTCCATCTACGTGACAGCCTGGTACAAAGCGCCGCTCCCGGCTCAAGGCCCTCATCTATTATCCGGACTCAGCGGTGGCCAAGGCGACGGCGACAGTCTTCGCCAGGCACCTATGGTACTTGAGCGAGCGCCTCGTCACCCTGGCCATCTTCGACGAGGGTATCGACTTGGCGACAAAGCGGGAGATGATTAAAGCGATGGAAGAAGAGGAAGGATCGGAGGATCCCCCACGGCGTATCAATGTGGACCTGTCCACTGCCTCAATCGCCAACAATACATTGGCCAAGTTCACAACGACTACATCAAAGGAGTTCTTCAAGGTTCTGGACATCAGCACCGCCTTCCTGCTCAAGGATCCGGAGGAATGGCGGATGGACCCAGCCTTCATCACCGCATCCCGCCGAGTCCAGGCCCTTCAAGTTGTCAATGACTTCGCGGAGCGCGGGGTGGCGTTGATGCAGTCTTTCAACCTGGCCCTTACCAAGAGTGAAGACCAAAGGCAGTTCCTCTTACAAGTGGTCGAGAAGCACCGCTGTGACTTCCCAACCGCCCGCAAGTCCACCGTGACCTCTGCAAAGTAGGCAACAATGAGAGGGAGATGGGCGCCCATGATACCTCCCCCCCCCTTGAGGGGCTAATACTCGAGTTGAGGGAGACCTAGAGTTGAAAGTATGAAGTCCAGTTATATGTTTTAGGTCAAGATTAGTAGCTTGAACAAACTAGAAGTGATATTTTATTTGCTAGAGGCATAGAACATCATGATCTAAAATTTCTACTTTTCGAGAAAATATACAAACTTTGACCGTATTGAGGCAGTTCTAAATATTGTTTTATTTCAAAAATATTTTACACACTATATTTTTTGACAAAATGGAACGAGAAACACGCCCGTCCCGATAAAAATTCAAACTTTCGAAAATAAGTGTCACCCTAATACTTACCTTTTCACTTCAGAATAAAGTTTTGGAGTCTTTGTTGGGCTTTGAATCTCTGTTGATATACTCACTTCAAGCTTTCTCTTCAGACAACTATGTGCCTTTTCCAATGGTTGCAAGCCCTTTAATTGTTTTCTTGAGGTACTCAAACCATCTGAAATATTGAAATACTGTATAATAGCTACCATATATACACTGTCATTTCTATTGACATTATAGCCATTAAATTAAAATAAAAATATTAAAAATTGAGAATTAATGAGTGGTTCTGAAATGACTAAAAAAATACTTACAGGTTTTAACTGGAGTTGCATCAAGATTTGTTAGAACATGTGAAATGTCTGCTATTGCATCTTCACATGACAAATCTGTTTCTCTTGTATTTTCACTTGTACTGTCAATATCTGATGATTGGTATATTTCCGTTGTAAATAATAATTCTGGAGTCTTGGTCAGTAGTTTACAACAGTTAGAACACAATATTGTATTTGGTGATAGTTTGCCTTGACAAGCATTATAAAGTACTTCACTTATAGTTCTTAAATCACTACTCTCTTCCTTTGTGCTTTTCTTAAAGGGTCTTCACAGTATTTCACCATTTTTTTCAAATGAATTTATTACACAAGTAATCTTTTACTCAATGACACGTTCACATTATGAATGCTGCAAACAGACTGAGGTATAATTCATACGTAATAATTTCAAGATACAGCAATACCCCAATTACTGCGGGTTTGATTACTGCGCTTTTCGATTTAGTAGTTGGCAGTTTGACAAAAAATTCAAATACTGCGTATAAGAATTTGATTTAATGCGGTACCATTCGTTGTTCATCCGTTCATCATTTACACTCGTTCATTCATTCATATGTATACAATATCAGCACACGCACACGCCTCAATTTATTATCATGAGTTCTAAATGAGTGAGTACCACGAGTAAAAGTGGTGAAAGTGCAACAAAGAGAAAAGTTATTGGATTGGAAGAAAAATTAACAATAATTAGCAAGTATGAAAGTGGTGCAACCAAAGCTAAAATAGGCCGCAATCACAGTATGGGCAAATCAACAATGCGCAATATTATTCAGAATATGAAACTTTATAAAGAACAAGGACAAAGTGCTGCTTCATCATCGAGTTTACAAACAACAAGAAACAGAAGCATTACAATGATTGAAATGGAACGTCTGTTGTCAATTTGGATGGAAGATTGTAATCAAAAGCGCATTCCTTTGAGTCAAATGATGATAAAAACCAAGGCTGTCTGTTTGCAGCCATCCAAAAAAAACAGAATGAAGAAAACGGAACTGAAGGGGAAACTAATGAAACATTTTCTGGAAGTTCTGGATGGTTTGACAGATTGACGAAAGAATTCTCAATTAAAGAACTCTATGCTATTTTTAGAACTTTTGAAGATGGAAAGCAGATGATAATGGATGCAGATCCGATTGTAGAAAGAGCGATGCAAGTCAGAAGACAAGTTGAAAATGCACTCAGTTGTTATAGGGTCATGTACAAAGAGAAGAAGAAATCATCAAAAACATCCCTTTTACAATATTTTTGTAAACAATAAAAACATTTAATTTTTTTTGCATATGCTGATGCAAGTCAATAAACTAGTAAAACATAATACAGTATTCCCTCGCTTAACACTGTTAATTAATCACTGTAAAGTGCCGTGTTAGATGAAATCGTGTTAATTGAATATAAAAACACACGTAAAATATTGTAATTCATCCAACTTTTTCTTTCAAAATTCGTTTTTAATATACTGTATATTTCTTCTTTACTACTGTACTTATAAAAAATTAAAAGGAAAAATAAAATAGGTATGAAAAATCAAATTTATTGTTCAAACATCATTTAATTCTTTTTTGAGAAAAATTTATCTAACGTAGTCTGGACGCACTACTTCTTTCTCTTCAAACTCTTTCCAGTAGCAGCTCAGTACATTATCAATCATTCAGCGGACCTGCATACTTCTTTCAAGATCTGGATCTAAATCCATAAGTTGCTGCTTCAACTCTTCAGAAGCGCGAAAATTTTTTTTGGAACTGTTGCAAATTCATTTCACTTTTTGGGGCGTTTTCTCCCTCCATGCATTCGTCATTGCATTCCTCTACTGCTGCTGCAGGCTAACTAAAACAATGAGTCCGTGACGTGTCTCGTGCCTGCTGTTGCTATGGAAACGGAATACGTGCTAAATTTGAAATTTAAGTTTTAGGACTGTGTTGAGTGAAATTTCTTCGTGTTAAATAAAAAGGGGTTGCAATTAATAAACCGTGTTAACTCGAAAACCGTGCTAATCAAAACCGTGTTAAGCGAGGGAATATTGTACTGTGTCCAATTCATTCGTTTCCTTCTTTATTTATATCGATTTTCATACATTTTTTAAAAATTTTCAAATTTTTCAAAAGTCTAGACATCAATCGATGATTTTACATGTATTTATATCTTCAATTACTGCGGTTTCGCTTACTGCGGTGTTTCTGCCACACGAATTAACCGCAGTAACCGGGGTATTGCTGTATATTACAAATAGGAATTAGATGTTTTAATTATTTCAAACTAGAAAAAAATAGTTGCCTGAAAAATAATATTTTTTTGAGATATTAAATTTAAAAAAATAGGATCTAAATAAAAATCATCCAATTTTAATAAAACAAATCAACAACTCTGATTGGTGATAAGTAGGGCCTGGATGTTTAGGCACTAATAAACTACAAAATAGGCAGGCAAAAAAGGCAACATAAAATACAGAAAAAGGCACAAAAAAGGCATTTATTTTCTTACAATTTCAAACAAAACATATCAACACATGAAATACAAAAAGAAAAATTGCATGAAAAAAATGTTTTTATCAGTTGCAATAAATGCCAAGAATTTTTTTCAAATTTTACGTTTAATTTTACACTTTTCGATGCACTGACTTCAGGCATTGTGACACGTGCGTACAGCAGAAAATGAATGACCATGTGTCACACAGGGTTCTACGATGAAACCGGTTGCCAGTTAGAAAATAATTTCACAAATGTAGAACAATTAACCCTTAAACTAGTTGCATTAAGAGTTATCGTAATTTCAATCGTATTTAAACTATTATATTTTAAAATCTTTTTAATTAATGAAAAATGTGACAAAAATGGCACTCTACCATGATATAGGCAGTTATTTTATAAATAGGTGGAAAAGGCATTTTATGGCATTTTGCCTGAACATCCTGGCTCTAGTGATAAGTTAGGAAAAATAATTAAAAAAAAATTTATCAATTATTTAAACCGATTTATAACATGATACCCACCCTTTTTATAATTTTTAATTAACTATAATAAGTTTAATATTCATAAAAAAAATTGGGTGGTTTTAATGTCGGGGTGGGGGGGGTGTCAAGCAAATGGAGATGGAGGTAAAATTTTGAAAAATTATTTACAAAGCTAAAATTAGTATCGTTGGATAGATCTAGTCTTGCTGATTCCAAAAATGTATAATAATGTTCATTTATGATTAACTGGATGGGAGATATTGCCCATCAAAGTGGGCATGATAAAGGGGGGAGGGGGGCCTAAAGTTTGGGGACCAATAACTTAAAAACTGTTAGTCAGAGACCTTTTTTGTTCGAACCAGTGGATTTGGAACAAACTAGCCCTATATACCAATTTTCACCCAAATCCAAGTTGGAGTGGTCCTTTTTTTTTTGGTTGATTTATCATGGAATGCCCCAGAAGACTCAATGAGGGGACAAGATAATATTTAAAGGAAGGGGAAGATTAAATGTAGGGAAATATGCTTTTTGCAATAGAATAGTCAACAACTGGAATGACTTGTCATGCGTGCTATGTAGTTCAGTCCAAATCAGTGACAGAATTTTAAATAAACCTGGACAGATCATGGGGGAACCAGGCACAAAAATATAGTTATAGAGAATCTATTCAGTGTGTTATGTCATACTCAACCACCAACGCAGCTTTCAGTCTAGTAGCTGGAGAGAGGCTAAATAAGCCTTTTCCAGACAATCTTCTGTATCTTGAGAAAACCTCTAGGTGATATCCTATTTTGGCATCCCAAGTTATTCAACCAATCAGTTAGGTCAACTGTAGTTATTATTGAATGTTTCACCAACAGGCATGTTCTCTGTGAAATCATGCAAAGTTTGTCACCACACCATCTCAGATTTTGGTAAAATTTGGTAGATATATTTTCTAGGGCAAAAGTAATGGAATGAAAAAAAATTTTTTGATACCATGTTTGGGCCCACAGACTAGTGATGGATCGAGTGGTCAGTTTTTCACAACCGCGGTTGCGATTATTATATACTAGGAAAAATGCGTAATTATTAACTGGATTTAGCCACACTTGGTACATAATATATACTAAATAGTATTTATTTAGTAAATACCTTATGTTGAACACAAGTTTTGCAATACACTGCTACCGCTATTTGTGTTGCAAAACTTGTGTTCAACATAAGGTATTTACTAAATAAATACTATTTAAATGAAGTATATTCTAAACTTATATAGCTATTATGAAAGAATAGGTCAAATTAATTAAAACCATATTTTGCACTAAGTGTGTTACCAGGATGAGGGACGAGGACCCATTGCACTGTTCATCCCACCTACCACTTTCCCCAGCCTCCACCCATTGGAAAGTTATGGATTATTATTCATTTGAAAAACTGATGTCAAACTTAATGACAGGCAGTGTGAATTTCAAGAATAATATTTTTGCTGCATTTTCACCTTTCAAGCGGCAATGCCTCTCATCGTACAATGTTCCCACTCCACTGAAGAGCTGCTCGCTTGGAATGCTACTTGAAGGGCAAGCAAGATATGTTCTTGCAATACAGCCAAGTTCTTTGTATTTTAGTTCGTTATCTTTCCACCACTGAAGAGGATCATCGTCAGGAGCAATTCTTTTTTCTTTGTGATAGTTGTCTAGAAGAACTTGCATCTTCTTGTTGATCCTTGGTGAATTTTCTTCTTCTTCACTGCTTGAACTCAAAAATGCGTTCATCAAGTCCAGTAGTGACGACTTTGAAGAACTTGGCTCAGGAGAATCAGTCATTCGGGCTCTTTTTGGCTGCTTTTTGACTGGTTCAGGGTTTGTCACATCAACATTTTCACACAGTCTTGCTAGTTCTTCCTGAACCTGCTTCAAAACATTTGGACTAGAGAAGAATTTTCCCTTGTACCTAGGATCGAGATAGGTCGCGACAGAATATAGAAAATTTACTTCTAGAGTGTCAAATCTTCTGTTAAGTTCAGTACTCATTGTGAGAAGCATACTCTTTACTCCTTCAGTACTCTCGCTCAAGTCATTCAGATATCTTTTTAGTGAAGTTACTAAGGGAATTACTTCTGATATGGAGGAGGAATGAGAGCTCAAACTTCTGGTGATCTCATCAAATGGCTTCAGAATCTTGACGCATTGGTCGATCAAAGAAAAATCAGCCTTAGTTAGATCTCTCACTTTGGAATTAATAGCAAAGTACAGGCGAAGGGGCTCTTTAACTTCTGATATTCGTTCCAACATGTGAAGAGTGCTGTTCCACCTTGTTGGAGTGTCATTCATAACTGCAAGCTGCGATTTGTCAAGACGACACTGAATTTTTTTCAGCTCATCCTGGGCCTGCATTGAATGGTTAAAGTGGCCAGCTATGGAGCATACCTTGGCAATAACATCAGAGACAGATTTCTGAGTAGATAATCCTGAGTTGATCACTAGTTGGAGTTTGTGGGCAGTGCAGTTCAAGTTGTTGACACCACTGAGAAATAGAGCTTTTTTAATATTCGCTCCTGAGTCTCTCATCACTATATGCACAGCTGCGTCCAAGTGCCACATTTTGATCATTTTATCAAATTTTTGGGACAAATATTCACCAGTATGTTGTTCATTAAGAGGTTCAGCACACAACACTAAATTAACACTTTCAAATTTGCTGTTTATGCCATGGCCCATTAGTAACATCAAAGATACACCAGCAGAAGTATCTGACCAAGCATCAGTAGTAAATGACAGTTTGCTATCTTTCATGTCTTTCAGTATGTCATTCACTATCCACAGCCAAAGGGTACATTTTGTTATAGACAAGGTTTTCGTAAAAATGTCTTTTATTTTATACTGTGGACTAGTTTCACGTAACAGCCTCATGAAACCTATATCCTCAACATGACAAAGGTAAATCATCCATTACAATCATTTCGGCGATCTTTTGATCCAGAGATCTTGATTTGTGGTTATTTATATCCCAAACTTTAGTTTTTGGAAAGAACTGATCTATTGTCTCATTTCGTTGCTTTGTTTCTTTTTTCATTTGTTCAAGTGCGGTTTCCTTTGATTTCTTTTTCGATAATTCGTTTTGTTCATTAGTTAATTGTTCATATTCTTCTTTGTGCATTGACTTCATATGATTTTTAAGATTAGTTGTACTACGTCCCTTGCGAGAATATAGTTTATTACAAAGATCACATTTTGCAGTATCAGTGGATTCCTTACTAAAATATTTCCACCACACACTGGTCTCCATTTCTCTTAATATAATGTTTCAAATCTTAATTTAAAATATGTGAACACGAAAAATAAAAAATAAGTACTTATCAGTTATCACTGTCAGTAATTACAATACAGTAACAGTTAAGAGCAATAATGCAATCACAGTTGTATCATTATTCAATAAACTAAACATTACACTATGAAAAACCATTGTAGATATGAAGAGCTCATAACATTACACCGATAACAATCAAAGCAGAACGAGGACTGTTATTGTCAACTAGCAGCGAGTTGAGACTGTGCAGGTCTGTTTTAACACAGACCACTTCTTTACCCCCTTTTGGGGGGGGTCATGTTCGAGAAACCACCCCTTTGGCCAACCAAGGCCATTGACCAAGTTACACGAACCCGAGAGGTCCATTGAGCAGGAATAAGCTTTATTGACTATTGTACTAAAGGCATTTTAGTTTGAAGAAAATTAAATAAAAATAAATGTTACTTCATGGAGCTCACAGAGTAATAACTTAGAGCGCAGTTTAAATCAATTTTACTACAGCAGCCGTATGATGTCACGTTTAAGCACGCATAAGGAGACCCATCATTTTCTTTTTAAAAAAAGATATTTCTAATTAACCTAAAATTAAAATTAACTAAGCTTTTACAACCGCAACCGCAACCGCACTTATGGAACGGCGGTTGCGGTTACGGTTGTGAATTTTTGTGCGGTTGTGGTTATTTGATCCATCACTACCACAGACTTACAGCCCCTGACTGACTCCCCCATTTTTTGAATCCCCATAACTTTGTTCCTAATTGATATAGAAATTAAACAAACACAATTAGAAAGGAAATAAAAAGATCTTTCAGACACATTTTATCTATTTCCTTTTGAAAATTTGGGGGGAGTAGCTCACCCTCCCCCCCTGAGCCAATCCCCGGACAAAATTTTGTTTTTTGCAAAAAAATACTGTCTTTATCTACAATGTATAATGCAGATCAATGTGTATATTTGATTCTTTCAATGGAAAACAAAAAGAAAATAACCGCCAATTTTTTGATCCTTTTTGTTGAAAACTAGGTCATTAGGTGATATAAGTACTTGGCAAACTTGGATAGTTAAATTTGGATTATAAATAAAGTAAATACAACTGTTTAGAAACAGTTTTAAACCAGATAATTATAATTACTAGTTGAATTCAACTATTGAACTGTATCCAACTAAACACCATACCATTAGGGTGTGTCAATTTTAGTAAAGTCAATAATCCAAAAACTACTAATGCTCAAATGATGCCATATTATCTAGCAAACTTAGAAATATCTTGTGTTGTTGTTTAAAAAAGCCATTTACCTACTTATATTTGACCATAAAGGTTTGAAATATAACCTAAATATGACTGTAGCATCATATATCAATGTGCCATTGATATGTGTGGTCAACTTTGGTTATTTTTGGTATGCAGTATGGTTTCTAAGTTTCACACAGTCACAAATGCTGGAGTTTTGATTGTGAATGCGTGTGTTTTCCCTCCTTTTTGACAATTTTGATTACTTTGTAATGTAAATATTGTGTAATTCAAATTATTCAAAATGTTGTGTGTGACCAAAACTTTCTGTATATTTTGATAGGATAGATATATGAAATTATCATTACTTTGAACAATTAAGTCTTGTACCTATAACACAACCTTTTACTTGAGCTTATAGAAGATAAAGAATTGCAATTAACTTAATTTTATGTAATCATAATCAGTAGGCCTATCCAAATTTCAATGACATTTCTTTTGTTCACAAGTCCACACAATGAGTCGGAAGAAATCAGAACCCAAAGCAAATCAAGTTGTCACCTAAGTCATTTGGTGGGGACAGGGAGAGAACTTCCCCCTGCTGAGCTATGGTTTGTTGAGGAGAGAGATGAGTGAGAAAGACAGGAGGAATTACCCAGTTAATGACCTGATTAACAACGGAATTGTTCCAGGGCTACTGGCTCAGTGGAGAAAGGCCAAGGGTCATTCCATGTCGGTTCAATAGCAAAAAAACCGTGACCATCACCAATTTTTTTTTTTAAATTGGCACACTTATAGATCTTCGTGAGAAAAACAGAATGACACTTGTTTCAACACTAGGTCATACAGTTCTGGAGATATGGCCCTTCAAATTTTGCAAAAAAAGGTCAATTTCCAAGGTCATACCATATTTCAACATGAAATATCTCGGCTCCTATTGCACTTACAGACAGAGGTGGGGAGTCGGAGTCGGGAGTCAGTAAAAACGACCGACTCCCGACTCTGATTCAATTTCTATATGCCAACAATTTACCAGAATACTACTATGCCCTAAATAAATATCTTCCTGAACTAATTCTAGATTCACATTTCCACATTTGATTTATTGTTCTGGTAAATCTTAGCAAATGAATTTCATATTTCTATTTTAGGATACTAGGTACCATATAAAAATTAGCAATATATTAATTATTAATTTAATTAGCCCCTATTAGTAATGAGTCGTGGGCCTAGTAGAAAATCAGCAGTCTCTCAATATTTTAAGCTAAATGAGGATGAAAGTATTTTTATTTGTCAAGTAGAAAAGGATGGTAAAGAGTGTAATGCAAAAATTAGTGCTTACACTGGGAAACATGCTAATGCTCCAACTAGAGCCTCAAACTTGAAACGCCATCTACGAAACAAACATCCCAATATTTATAAGGTTGTAGATCAGCATGATAAGGAGAGAGTCAGGAGTCAGTTTTTAAAAATACCGACTCAGGAGTTGGGAGTCGGTTGTTTTTGGCCAACTCCCCATCCCTGTTTATTACAGAGACCATTTAAACACTATTTTAAAGCTTTTAAGCAGATCTACAACTTTGTTTCTATTCATATTTTACCTCAGTGGTAAAAAAAAAAAAGTTGATCTTATTTTTAACCTTTGACCTTGTGTGCAAGTCATTTGATGTCACAACCAATTTTTTTCTCCTTTCACCCAATTTTGGGTACACATGTCTACCTTAACCTAAAACAAGATTTTTAGTGTGGATTAAGTTAGTAAAGAGACTACAGCCATTTTAGTGGACCATACCCACCTCCATTTTGACCAAGTACCTTTTTCCACCAAACTTTGGAGTGCCATTTCTTTGGAACTGTTTGAGCTAGTATTGAGAAAAATACCATTAGATTTTTCTTACTGAGACATATAATGTCTGCTAATTTTCAAAAAAATCTTTAATTATCTAACCTAACCCAGTTATTTGGTTGAATAAGTATCCGGCCCTATTATAAAAATTTAATTTTTTTTTTTTTTGTATATTTCAGAGTATATAATATAGGTAATTTAAATTACATAATTAATTTATATGGACATTCAAAAGTATGAAGAACTTTGAACCTGCTATCCTGTTTAAAGGTAAAGCTATGTATGTATATAAGTACCACCCTACAGAATAAGTTCAGTTTTAAAAGTTAGACGAGTTTTAATAGAATTACTTAACTTTGTGTATTTATTCATTGTATACAACAGTATGTACCCATATGAAAATAAGCTTATTTAAACCTTGGAGCAAGGATTTTTTTGGCATCTATATTTATTACAATCTGTAAATCAAACTGCACATTTTTTCTTGTTGTAGACCTCTGAAACAAGATCAGTAGGTCCCAAATTTCATTTGTGCCATCTAAGTAAAAATAGCTTTTAGCAGGGTTGGATACAATGAATAATTATAATTATTTTTAATTAATTGATCCTAATTTCCATTAATTGTAATGGATTCAAAATAAAATAAAAATAAAGGTAATTGTAATTGATTTTTGAGCTATAACTGATGTAATTGATCAATTAATGTCAATTGTTAAAAATTATACCCCTAGATCTGGCAGTCATACATCATCCAATGAAAATAAACCTTTGATAGTTTAGTTAGCTATACTTAGATACAGATATATATTTATTTTAGATATACAGTAGACTTGCAATTTACACGGATTTTTCTTATGCAGTTTCAACTATACATTAGGGTGTCCCAGCCTCACATGTGAAAATAAAAATTTGCAAGTCAAATCGCACACCCCTTTAATTAGTTACACTTGAAGAAAGGAAAAAATGGGCGAAATTTCATTGGCCTATTAGGAGGGGAAGGGTCCCCTCATTGACCTTGTTTATTCGACCCTATATGAACAAACGTAAATGCTCAGCATTAATCATTCTAGAATGGAAGAATGAAATGTAAATTCTTTCTAATGACTAAATTAAAGGAAATGGAAATTCTTCCTAATGGCACATTTCATTTCGGGGGACAGAGGATCTTTTTGTCTGCTGAGGGGAATTGCTGGCGGTGGTATTCGACGACTTGGTACACGAGCTGCCGTTCCTCCTCATTTTTTGTCAGGCCCTCGTTGAAATCTTCCGCCAGTTTCACCGCCCGTTCTGCCGCGTCGTTCACAGACTTCAACGATGGTGCACATCCTTCGAGATCTTTGGGGGTTTTTGGAACCGGCAGCTTCAAGCAATGAAAAAGGTTTTGAGTCCTTTTCATGACCAAGGTGCTCAAATCCGACCGTCTCACGGTCAAGACACTCTTTCCCTCCAGCCGACGCAGATCTTTTGGGTTTTCCGTCTTCTTGTGCAGGTTTTGGAGCATGGCCGTCTTCTCTGCATCGGTGGTTTTGGAGGAGAACATAGCGAGTCCGGCTAAATCTTCGCTTAGGTACCAGAGGTGGCCCCGGAATTTTGTCAATGCGGCGGTACCTACATCATGATCCACCACCTTGTACCGCTCTAGGTCCTCCAACAGCTCCAGGTCATTGACGGGCGCGTCCGCCGTCAATGGAGCCTCGAACCACCTCTGGAGGTAGATGGTGACGGCAAAGACGTTTATCCTGCGTAGTGACTGGACCTTGTGAGCGGTCAGGTGGAATTCTCTTCGGAAGATGAACATCTTAAGACAGTAAATGCCTTTGGCCATCCACCTGGCCCAGTGGTATGCTCCAGGACGATTGTACCAGAGATCTCGTTTGCCATGACCATCGAGGAAGACCAGAGCGAGGATCAGAAACTCCCGGTAATCGTCTCTTGGGTGGCCAACTTCAAGCTGGTCTTCAATGAAGTGGACAATCTGCTTTTTTCAACGCCACCCATTCCGAAAGGATGTCGCTTGGGCCATCGCCGTTGAACGGAGAAGCCTGCTTCTGGTCGATGAACTCCCATTGGGATTTGAAGCGAGCGAACAGCGCAATTTCGGGGCCAGAAGACCTGAAGAACAGATCAAAGACTGAGGTGATTACCAATTCCATCATGTGGTGTCTGCAAGCCAGGAAAAGAACGCGGCGGTCCATTTGGTCCTGGATAATCGTACAAGCGCCGCTGTGAATACCGGTATTCGCCGCTGTTGTGTCGAAGCAGAGACCGGCAATCCATGGTTGAACTTGCGGCCAATCGTCCAGCACCTTCAGAACAGCTCCAGCCATCCACTGTCCCGTGCTGTCAGGGATTTTTGGGATCGCCAACAACTTCTCAAGATTCTTCCCGCTGACCAGCACTGGTATGCGATCCGATTTCCCTCCATCCGAATCAGGGAGGAGTTTGCCATCAAAGTGGATGACAAGTGGCGTATCAGGATTGAACTCGGTCTTGATTCCGGCTGCCAAGTTCTTCCTGGACTTCTGCCGTGAACGGTGAAGACTTGATTTGGACAAGGTGACCGAGGATAACTCAACTCCCGCCGCAGCGAGTGCTGGAGCCACAATGTGCATCGCTTGGCATACTGAGGTTCCAGTTCGATCCAGGGCTGCAGCAAAATTGGGATATTGGATGATCCTCCTTGCCGACACTTGGCCGTCCTTGGGAGCGGATCGAGGAGCCAAACGACCAGGAGAGGAATATTGGACATCATCATTGGATGCTTCGGCCATGGACTCCGAAGAAGAAGAAGACCCACTTTTCACCGTTCCTTTTGCTTGCAGTGAGTCCATCTCTTCGCGGCTTTTCTTCTTCCTCTTCTCTTCAGCTGCTCGGCATTTCTCCCGCTCCGCTGCCCTGAGAGCAAACTCCAGGTCCTCTCCTCCGATGTACATCTGGTCATTCAGAAAGTCTTGATCTTCGGGGACTTTGATGAGTTTCATGGCGTTGGCATGAGCTGTTTCGAACAGTGTATTCAGGTTGGCTTGGAATCCCTTTTCCCGCTCCAGTTGCTTCTCTCCCCCACGGTTTCGGTTTCTGGCAACCTTCTCGTAGTCCGTGGAGAGGGCCTTGATCCTCTCGACGCACTTGGGCTTGTGGGAGGTCGGAATAGATGCCTGAGCCCACACCACCATAACCTCATCAGCTACCACATTGGCAGCTTCCGCCGTGGACATTTTTTTCTTCCGAGTGAAGAACAACAGACGTCGAAGAACATCTCCCACTGTCGGGAGTTGACACAGCGTTTCCAGGGGTTCATTTCGCAACACCCCACCAACCACACAGTCTCCTGCTTTCTTGTATCCATAACCTGAAAAGAAATATGCTACCATTAGTATAAGGTAGAGAGTAGCCGTTCAGCAATAGTAACACATGGTTTGAGGGGACCCTTAAAATTAAAGAACACGAATGAAATTCATTTTGCTGGCATGTTTTCACGAGTGGAAGAAATTAGGGGGGTGTGCATGACAAACTTCAGGAACAAAAAAAATTGGGACACTCTACTATACATGGGTTATAATTTTATAATTTCTGTGCTTTAAGGCAGCATACACACATCTCACCTTCATCCACATTCGCAATGCTATGGAGGACACTAACAACAGTGCTATGGCATGCTGGAAGGAATCTAAATCAAAACCAACAAATAATCAAAGCATGCGCAACCTGTTGAAATATACTAGCAAATCATCCATCCCCAATGCCTGAATGTGAACTTAAAAAATCACCATCCACCTCATCAAATGCCCAATCTGAGCTAGAAACCGTAGGAGATGTAGTTGAAGTGCAGTATGAGCTCAGTAAATTCAATGCTTCATTGGCCACACTTGATGAGACCCAATAAAACCATGTAAACTCTCTGACAGCGCTGGTTACAGAAAAAGAAAGTTAAGGAAAGTAGTTGTGAAAAGAAAGCTTGAACTTGCAACTAAACAACTAATTTCATGCAGTGACTCAGATGATACAGAACTGGAGATTCTTCAACAACTAAGAGAAATTTAATCAAGTAAAGTCAAAGTGAAAAACTGACAATTCTTACTATCCTACCAAAAAGATGGACACAAGTAAAGATCAGAGAAGAATTTAAGTGCTCAGATTACATGGCTAGGCAAGCAAAGAGTTCGCTGAGGGAGAAGGGAGAGCTTTCAACTCCTAATCCGCATTTGGGGAAACGCCCAAATAGTGAAACTACTGCCAAAGTAATTGACTTCTATCATTCGCCAGATGCGAGTAGACAAATGCCAGGATTGAAAGACTGTTTCTGTAAAAGGAGCTGATGTTAGGCAAGAAAAAAAAAAAATCACTAATCTTAATGCAACCTAAGAGAAGCATTTGAGCTTTTTAAAACAAACCATCCAACAATTAAAATAGGATTGTCAAAATTTGCAGAGCTTCAGCCTAAAGAATGTGTGTTGCCAGGTGCCAGTGGAACACATTCTGTCTGCATTTGCACAAATCTTTGGTAGGATAAATAATTACCTTGAAAGGTGTATACAAATACTTTATTATTACTATAAATGTAACAATAATGGCTTCCATAAAATATATTGTAAATACATAATAACTGCCTTTTTTAAATATAAAGTTATGTTGATGCTTCTTTTTCATGGTTTCACCCAGCTAGACAAGAATTGGTTCTTATAACTCAATTGGTGAAAATAAAGGAATAGGTTATTTTAATATACATATTAAAAGGCAAATTGTCTTAAAAATAGACATTATAGATCTCGGTGAGACAAATCTAATGGTACTTTTCTCAACACTCTTGCTCAAACAGTTCCAAAGAAATGGCACTCCAAAGTTTGGTGGAAAAAGGTACTTGGTCAAAATGGAGGTAGGTATGGTCCACTGAAATGGCTGTAGTGTCTATAACTTAATCAACACTAAAAATCTTGTTCTAGGTTAAGGTAGACATGTGTACCCAAAATTGGGTGAAAGGAGAAAAAAAAAATCTGTTGTGACATCAAATGACCTACACAAGGTCAAGGTAAAAAATAAGACACTTTTTTTTTTTACCACTGAGGTAAAATATGAATAGAAACAAAGTTGTAGATCTGCTTAAAAGCTTTAAAATAGTGTTTAAATGGTCTCTATAAGTGCAATAGGAGCCAAGATATTTCATGTTGAAATATGGTATGACCTTGGAGATTGACCTTTTTTTACAAAATTCGAAGGGCCATATCTCCAGAACTGTATGACCTAGTATTGAAACCAGTGTCATTCTGTTTTTCTTACCAAGATCTACAAGTGTGCCAATTTAAAAAAAAATCTATGATGGTCATTTTTTTTACCCAAAATTCCATTGAACTGACATGGAATGACCCCCAATGCTCTATTCACAGGACCTGTAATCAACACTGAGGTCAGGATCAGGGCTAAAGTGAAGGCACTGCGATGAGGCAGTGAAGGTGTCCATTGGCAATGTGAAGTAGAGGTCAAACATACATTCATGCTGAAACTGGACAAATTGGTGGACATCCTGACCTGTCACTGTGTGATGAGGAGCTGCAGTTAGCTTGGGTGCAACCCTGTCTGTAACAGTGAGGTTCACATTGACTGCAGCTGCAGGAGCGAGCAGAAGATACCAGTGCAGAAGCTTGCCTTCATTAAAGGTCATAGAGAAAAGGTGGGCAGTGTGGAGGCATACCAGATGGGTCTACCTGATCACCCTGAGACCAGGAGACAGGAAGCAGTGCTGCAGAGAAAGAAGGCTGAGAAAAGGAGGAAGGCAGAGGAGCCACTGCTGGAGATGGAGGCTGGAGATATACTGGAGGAGGCAGGGAGGAGGGAGGAGAGAGGAGGACGAAGACTTCATACCAGAGGCTGCAACAACAACTTCCTTGCCTGTGGCTAAGAAGAAGAAATACAACACTGAAGATATCACCAACATAGCTCTGGCTAGCTTGAGACATCACACTGGGCTGAGAGACTGCAGAGATTGCCACTGCTGCCTGGATTGATGCTGGTCTTATCACAGAGTTTGACACAGCACTGGTAGTCTAGGATCTGGCCCAGAGGTTTTGACGACTGATCTAGACTAATTTTGGGGTGGAGAATAGCTCTGCAAGAATTTATTAAAACAAAGTATGCACAAAAGTCTAAATTTCGGGTATAAATCAATGAAAATGCTTGTAAAATACTTGAAAAAATAGCCAAAATATAAAAAATGTACTAATTTTATGTTATTCTTAGGCTTGCTTGAACTTCTTATAGAATCAATCTATTTGATTTCTTTAGAGTAACTAAGTCATATTTATTGTGTTTCAGGTTTAATATTGGCAGTAGCTACAAATTGAGGATCCCTGTATTCTTTAGCTATGTGATGCAACAGATGATAGATCATGGTTAAGTAATAATCAAAATGAATATTTAAAACAAATATAAAGACCAATATGTTACAAATGAATTTTTATATGTATAGAATAGAACCAGTTTATTATAAATGCAATAAGTCTTAGTATATTTTATTTTTTCAGGATGTATGTCAACTTATGCCAGAAGAACAAAAGCCCAAGTGGAGAGAAATATTTGAGCAGCAGAGAACATGGAATAAAAAATTTGCTTCAGTTGGCTTCTGCGTACCCAAATGATGACAGAAGCAAGCGTTTGAAAGCTCTTACTGAGAGTCAGACTCCTTATATCCAGTATCATAGCACTTCGTGCTATACAACATAAAAATGCTGAATCTGAACCCTCCGATTCCTCCTTAGGGGAAGCATTAACTCCTCCAGAAAATAGTTCAAGCAAAAGGATTAAAACAGCATATCAAAGATATGAAAGTGTGTGTGTATTTTGTGGTTCAGTTCGAGTCAAATTGAAAGGTGGAAACATTGACCATGATTTGTTTCGGATATGGAGGCAGGCAGTGATGAGGATACTGGAAATCGGAGGAGGGAGGGAGGGAGGGAGGCAGGCAGGCAGGGACGAGGATACTGGAAATCGGAGGAAGGGAGGGACGAGGATACTGGAAATCGGAGGAAGGGAGGGAGGGAGACGAGGATACTGGAAATCGGAGGGAGGGAGGGACGAGGATACTGGAAATCGGAGGGAGGGAGGCAGGCAGGCAGGCAGGCAGGCAGTGACGAGGATACTGGAAATCGGAGGAGGGGGGAGGAGGAGGCAGGCAGTGACGGGATACTGGAAATCGGAGGGAGGGAGGGAGGGAGGCAGGCAGGGATGAGGATACTGGAAATCGGAGGGAGGGAGGGAGGGAGGGAGGCAGGCAGGGATGAGGATACTGGAAATCGGAGGGAGGGAGGGAGGGAGGCAGGCAGGCAGGGATGAGGATACTGGAAATCGGAGGAGGGAGGGAGGCAGGGAGGCAGTGACGAGGATACTGGAAATCGGAGGAGGAGGGAGGGAGGGAGGGAGGGCAGGCAGGCAGGCAGTGACGAGGATACTGGAAATCGGAGGAGGGAGGGAGGGAGGGAGGCAGGCAGGCAGGCAGTGATGAGGATACTGGAAATCGGAGGAGGAGGGAGGGAGGGAGGGAGGGAGGCAGAGGCAGTGACGAGGATACTGGAAATCGGGGAGGGAGGCAGGCAGGCAGTGACGAGGATACTGGAAATCGGAGGAGGGAGGGAGGGAGGCAGGCAGTGACGAGGATACTGGAAATCGGAGGAGGGAGGGAGGCAGGCAGGCAGTGACGAGGATACTGGAAATCGGAGGAGGGAGGGAGGCAGGCAGGCAGGCAGTGACGAGGATACTGGAAATCGGAGGGAGGAGGGAGGGAGGGAGGGAGGGAGGCAGTGACGAGGATACTGGAAATCGGAGGGAGGAGGCAGGCAGGCAGGCAGGCAGTGACGAGGATACTGGAAATCGGAGGGAGGGAGGGAGGGAGGCAGGCAGGCAAGCAGTGACGAGGATACTGGAAATTGGAGGAGGGAGGGAGGCAGGGAGGCAGGCAGTGACGAGGATACTGGAAATCGGAGGAGGAAGGCAGGCAGGCAGGCAGTGACGAGGATACTGGAAATCGGAGGGAGGGAGGGAGGGAGGCAGGCAGGCAGGCAGGACGAGGATACTGGAAATTGGAGGAGGGAGGGAGGCAGGCAGGCAGGCAGTGACGAGGATACTGGAAATCGGAGGAGGAAGGCAGGCAGGCAGGCAGTGACGAGGATACTAGAAATCGGAGGGAGGGAGGCAGGCAGGCAGGCAGTGACGAGGATACTGGAAATCGGAGGAGGGAGGGAGGGAGGCAGGCAGGCAGGCAGGCAGGGAGGCAGTGACGAGGATACTGGAAATCGGAGGAGGGAGGGAGGCAGGCAGGCAGTGATAAGGATACTGGAAATCGGAGGAGGGAGGGAGGGAGGGAGGGAGGCAGTGACGAGGATACTGGAAATCGGAGGAGGGAGGGAGGCAGGCAGGCAGGCAGTGACGAGGATACTGGAAATCGGAGGAGGGAGGGAGGCAGGCAGGCAGTGACGAGGATACTGGAAATCGGAAGAGGGAGGGAGGGAGGGAGGAGGCAGGCAGGAGGCAGGCAGGCAGGCAGGCAGGCAGTGACGAGGATACTGGAAATCGGAGGAGGGAGGGAGGCAGGCTGGCAGGCAGTGACGAGGATACTGGAAATCGGAGGGGGAGGGAGGGAGGCAGGCAGGCAGTGACGAGGATACTGGAAATCGGAGGGAGGGAGGCAGGCAGCAGGCAGGCAGTGACGAGGATACTGGAAATCGGAGGGAGGCAGGCAGGCAAGCAGTGACGAGGATACTGGAAATGGAGGGAGGCAGGCAGGCAGGCAGTGACGAGGATACTGGAAATTGGAGGGAGGCAGGCAGGCAGGCAGTGACGAGGATACTGGAAATCGGAGGAGGAGGCAGGCAGGCAGGCAGTGACGAGGATACTGGAAATCGGAGGGAGGGAGGGAGGGAGGCAGGCAGGCAGGGACGAGGATACTGGAAATCGGAGGAGGAAGGCAGGCAGGCAGGCAGTGACGAGGATACTGGAAATCGGAGGAGGAAGGCAGGCAGGCAGTGACGAGGATACTGGAAATCGGGGGAGGGAGGCAGGCAGGCAGGCAGTGACGAGGATACTGGAAATCGGAGGAGGGAGGGAGGCAGGCAGGCAG